>CAIGRT010208869.1:0-13705 GCA_903798405.1 Fraxinus platypoda
TCATCCATTAAAAGAGATATTTTTTTAGTAGATTTTTGAACCTCCATTGTATTTATTTTTCATCTTCTCTTTGAAACACTTTGATTGATTGAATCTAATTTTTGGTTATCATATTCATCAAAGTTTTTCATCTAACACTTAACTATCATTTATTACTATTCATTGAAGTGTTAGCCTCTCTTAGTACTTAATTTGTTAATATTATTTATCAAGAGAAGAAGTTCATTGTAAAATCACTTTGATAAAGTGTGGGTCGTGTTGAAGTCCTTTAAAGATCAATATTGTATAAGGATCAGTGCTCCTTGTTGTAAGTTACCGTGTGAATCATATTAAGGTCTTGTAGAGCTCAATAGTGTGGGTCGTGTTGAGGTCTCGTAAAGCTCAATATTGTATAAGGATCGGTGCTCCTTGTTTGTAAGTCGCCGAAGCATTGTAAAGGGTTGTATTGCACCATAAGTCAATCAACATAGTGAAAAGGCCTTGCTCGTGCCAGAAAGCTTGGTAACGGGGGACGTAGATAGTGTTTGGGATCTAACCTCCATAACAACATCGTTTGCATTCTCTTCCATTTTTACTTACCGTCTTTATATTGCCCAAAGTGCTCGTACTTAATTATCTTTGTATTTGTACACATTTGTTGAATTGATATAATTGCTAGTATATTGTTTAAGACTTGGATTTATTTTAGAAAAAGTTTTAAAAACCAATTCACCTCCTCTTGGTTAACTATTCTTGGGCTTTCAGACCCATTTAGCTATTTTCACAAAGAATTGCAATTAATTGGGTTTTAGTTGACATACAGATATAGTAGGTTAAATCAATTGATCAAGGCTAATTTCTCTTGAAAGTGATAATTAGTTAAAATAAGAAGATCGTGTCCAACATACTTATGAGTAACTTGATAATTTGCACGTGGAAAAATTAATTAAGTGACGGTTAAGTGAAATCATGAATTCCAACTACTTTATCCTTCCAACTTTCTTCATTTTTAGATTTGTCCTTTTGTAGAGAAAATCATATTTTATTATGTGTTTCACTGTTAGAATTAAATTAAATATTGTGTAATTAAAAGTAAACATTTCTTGAGGGATCGACTACAACTCATAATCCACATTATGACTTAAACACAACTCCAGCACTTGCAGTTAGTAATTTTAGCGAACAAATTTTTGGCGACGTTGTTGGGAAATGTTTTACTTTGATTACTACTTTAGTTAATTTTATTTTTATAACTATTTGTCTATATATTTTTATTTATTTTATTTTATTTTATTTATTTATTTTTGTATCTTTAGGCTACCCACCACAATTTTAATCTATTTGTGTTGGGTATTCTTCTTATGTACTTTTCAATTGTATATATATGATTTTGAAGGTGGTAAAGTAACAAAACTTTTGCAATGACTAATCTCATGGACAATTAAAGTATGCTTGGAGGACGTTCAAGTTGTGAAATTTTTTACGCGATACATTGTATTGGACAATGTTTGTATTTGTGCACTAATGTATACGTGTTGAAACTTCTTGGATTTGGACAATATTAAGGTGTTGAAAACACTTTGACAAATCTGATGAGAGTTACAAGCTTGTGGAAGATTATGTACTTGATAATTAGGATGAGGATGTCAAGCTTGTGAGAGATAGTAATCCCCTATTGAACGAGAAAGTACTTGCAAAATGTTATCATGAACTTATCAAGTTCGATAAAAGCGACATGCTTATGCAAGATGCCATGTACTAGGACAAATTTAAAACGTGGGGCTATAATCTATTTAAAGTAGCTTATAGGAAAAACTTGTCATTGCCTGTGGATTTCGATCATGGACCGATCATTAAATACGAAGAGATATAAGTATTGATGAAAAGCTCAAAGAGGATGACAATTTAATTACAAATGAACTGAATGAAGATGTAAGAAATTGACGAGGATGAAATTGACATACATTCTTCCGACTTCATTTATTGCCCGAAAATTGATTTTATGATTAAGCCTAATGAGGATATGGAAATCCACATAGTTGGATTTGAATCGGATGGAAGAGGCAAGTCATATTATATTGACAAAATAAAGAATTTCAGAAAATAAATGAAAAGTAGAGCAAAGTCAAAAGAAGAAAACTAAGTAGGGCTTCTAAAGCTCATTAAATGTCCATGATTCTACCAAAGTCAAGCTAAAGACTTTAAAAAACACTTATTGGGAGACAACTCAATTTTCTTACTCTTAATTTTTTTTTATTTACTTTTATATATTTTCATACGTTTACTTTTATTAGTTATCAATTTTTGTAGGTCATTTTTGAAATCCTTGTCACCTATGGTTTTCAACAAGTTTGGGAGTGAATTGACAATGATTTCTACACAAAGGTCATAATCCCAAGTCCATCATAAGTATCCTTCAACAAACACCCAACTGGGAAAGTTTTGTTAACCCACTCTTCTCTTTTATTTTGTTCTTTTATATATTGAATACAATGTGTAATTCAAGTTTGGGGTTGATGGTTTATGTTGTATTGATTGTGTGTAACATGTTAGATAGCCTTGCCAGCTAAGGATGATTGATGTTTAAAATTATTATTGATTCATTAACTATGACCAAAGATCTCGAGTTATTTTGAGCACAATAGTTATGACTAATTGTTATTTAGGTTTGAAAATTACTTATTGATTGAGAGATTTGTGAATTGGTGGAAATAGGTTATGAGTTATGTGTAAGTTTTTATCAACCTACATTCTTTTCTCTGTCACTTAACAATATTGCAAGATAAGTTTGGGATTGATTCCATGCACGTTAGTATATTTTTATGGAGTGTCTTCGATTAACAAATAAGGTAATAGCCATATACTAGGAATCTAAGTCCTATGTATTTTTGTCTTGTTTAGAAAAGGCATTGCACTTGTTAAATCCTATGCCTCACTCTGTAGCTTTTTTTTACTCAAATTAGTAAGTCCATAGAAGTATCTCGAAACCCAACCCTTTGGTCTTTAAAAATCGAGAAGTTACCGGTCTAAAGCTCGCAGTCAAGAAGAAATCTTAAGGAAGTGAACTATAATCATTAAAATTAGCAAGTAATCATGCATTTATAATTAATTTGGGGGTTTAGACAACTAATGAGTTTGAATTACTTGTATAAACTTAAATGTCGAAGCACTCAACTTTAAGGAGAATCAACAAACGCCTAGATTGTTGACATTGTCTGTTAGACCCAACCAAATTAACGTGAGAAAAGAAAAGAGTGGTTTGAGATCAACCTTCAGATTAACACCTTGGAAAAAAGAATAAGTATCTATTTGGGCATGTGAATCTCATGAGCAAAAAATGAAAGAAATGACCACTAAGGCTAAGGTTAGTACCAATTTCTACAACTTTTTCTGAGTCTAGGTAATGTTTGAAATTAACTATGCACACACATACCAATCAAACATTGAATAAGCTCAAATTGCTTTTGGTGGCATTATTTAGAGGCTTATTTGTGAATAGATTTTACAATTTCACACTCGTGGATATTTTGACAAGTTATCTAATATTATTGATCAGTGTCACATGTTGTTTGATTGTGCTAGTAGATAATATTGCTCAGGAAGAGCATGAACTTAAGTTTTGGGGGCGTTTGATAAGTGTGTTTTTACACATTTATTGAATGTCTAAATAAGCTTGATATTGATTAAATGAGAGAATTTTTACTCACAATTGCGCAATTATTGCTTTTATAAGTTAAAACCTCCAATTGAAGAAAAACAAGGCAAAATGAAGTGAAAATGAACCAAAAGCGTACAAAAGTGAATTTGAGGACAAAAGTACAAAGTGTTGAAAGTTAAAGGACTTTTGAGTGCAATTTATCTGCATAATTGAAATGGAAGTTAAATTTTGAGGACCAAAATATACACGATCAAAGTTGAGGAACCTAACATGCAATTATTAGAGGACTTGTGGCAAACAAAAAGGAAAAAAATTGGCAAATGGGCCAATTGGCGCATGCGTATGCCAATTGAATTGGCTTAAAGGTAGAGAACTTTTAAGCCATTCCATAGAGGACCAAAATATATAAGATCAAAGTTGAGGGACCTAACATGCAATTATTGGAGGACTTGTGGCAAACAGGAAAAAAAAAAAGGAAAATTGAAATATGGGCTAGTTGGCGCATGCATGTGCCAATTGAATAGGCTCAAAAACATAGAGCATTTAAGCCATTCTATGCGTGTACATGGTGGTGCATGAGCTTTTCAAAGGGCATAAAATTTTACCCACGTTTTGTAATTTTCAGATTGTTTGGAGGGTATTTTGGGACTTTTCTAGGGTGCGTTTTACGTTATTTTAAAAACCTAAATTCAACCAGTTACTCTCATTCTTCATTCACTCATGTTTTACCTTTCATTCAAGAGAAAATGGGGAAGAACTAGGGCACAAAGGAGGAGAAAAAATCAAAGAAAGTTGAATTTTTTTGAAGAAAATCAAGATCAAGCCATTGCATCATTCAAGAATCCATCCAAAAGATGGATTTTGACTTTGATCTTGTATTTCATCCATTATTTTCTTCAAATTGTAACGTATTCTATAAATCTCCTCCTTTTCATCATTTACTACAAAATGAGATAAGTTCTGTGTTTGATTTATGATGTAGCTTAACCTAACTTTATTATTTTTAATTTTGCTCATTAATATTAAAATACTTATTTCAAGAGAATTTATTGTTGTATTTAATGTTTTTTTCATTTATTTGGCCAATAAATGATTATATTTAGTAATATATATAATGTTTGAAAGAATATTGTGTATTTTAGACCAAATAGTAAATACCCTATGCTTTTGTAGGAGATAGAAATACACTCAGTTTTAGGTGACCCATTGAGCTAGCTTCACAGAGAGTTAATGCAATTGATTGAATTTTAATCGACATAGAGATATAGTAGGTTACACTAATTGATTAGGGTTCATTTCACCCGAGATGGGTAATTAGTTAAAATAGGAAATTTAGGTCTAACATACTTAATGGGTAATTTGTTAATTTACGAGCAGATAAATTAATTAGGCGGCGGTTGAGCAAAATCATGAATTCCAATTACTTTATCCTTTCAATTTTTCTTAATTTTTAGATTTGCCCTTTATGTAGAATTTTTAGTTATTTTTATTATTTTTGAAATCATATTTTATTGTATGTTCCATTGTTAGAATTAAATTAATTATTATATAATTAAAAGTTGATGGATCGACTCAGACTCATAGTCCACTTTATTACTTCAACACGGTCCGTGCACTTGCGAATTGTAATTTTAGCGAACAATGATCAAGAGATTGAATTAGTCAAACACACAATAAGAAATTAACACAACATAAAATTAAACATGAAGTATTTAAATTAAAATAATAATGATAACATAAACTACGTTGTTCATCATAATAATTAAACAATTAGCCGCTCATAATTGCAAAAAATACATGTAAATGATTAAGAAAATAACTAGAAATCCGAGCAACTGTGGATCTTCACCACACAAATCCCGAGAATAATTCTTCAACCTCTTCCTTGATTATTGCAGATCTTCCCACGAATCTATGATATTTCGCCTTCAAATTTCGAATTCTAGCCACAAATCATGAAAATCTAATAATGAAATTATATATTTGTTTCTCAAGAATGCATATCCCCTTTAAAAATATAATAGAAAAATATAGATCATTCAACTTCCACACTCAATACTTTAGTCCCACACTTCTAGAATTCGTCTCCTTCGATCCTATTGCTCAATTCTTGGTCATTTTCAACTTTTCTCATCCAATATCAACTTTTTTAAAATAATTAATAATTACACAAACTTAAGTGTCTAAACCATAAAATTACTCTCAAATGCTCACTTTTGGTGGCTCTAATAAGTGTAAAATCACACTTATCAAACACCCTGAATTTGAACATTTATTGGCACTTGAATAATGTAAAATAAAGACTTAACTAAACACTAAATACATATGCTCAAATCGACATATATTATCTGATGTTTCCTCGAAGTGAAAATTTGAAATCTCAAAATTCAAACAAGTTAACAAAAGACAAGAATGAAGAGTTATTTCACAAACTTCATGTATATAATCTTTTGAGTGTGTGTTGATCATTGTCAATTCCACCGGAGCTACTGGAATCAAGCTATGCACTTACTACCTTATCACAATCAATACCAAATCTCAAGTATGTCAATATAATATCTCATCACGCGTACGTTTTTCAATGTCTTTTTCCTAAATGTGATAGAACAAGTGTTTTTATTTTCATCATGAACTCAACCACCTTCCAAATCCCTGATCGATGACCAAGAAATAACATGACAGAGATAGTGCTTATTAGATGATGAAGAGGTCTAGTTTTCTGGAAGAAAGAAGAAGCTGAACCACGTGAGTGATGAATAATTAATCTGTGATTTTCTTCCTTAAAAAAGTTATTGTAAAGTCTGTATTGTAGCCTATTTATACAAGAGAAATGAAATAAACTATACATAACAAATTAAGATGAATATACAATATTGCCCTCAAGCACAAGTATAGCTCAAAACGTCATGATCAAATCTGTTGAGAATCTGTTGTGCATGTAGTGGTGTTGCTCTCACAGTTTTGTTCTTTTTGTGTGGCAAGTGACTCATCATTCTTTAATATCCCCCCGCAAGATGGAAAATAAATGTTTTCTATTCCCATTTTGGACAAAAGAAAACCAAGTTGAGTGGAAAGAAGTGCTTTGGTGAAGACATCTGCAAGCTGAAGTGAAGAACTGACATGAGAAGTGCGTAAAAAACCAGATTGAATTTTGTCGCGAATGAGATGACAGTCAATCTCAATGTGTTTTGTGTGCTCGTGAAACACCGGATTCGCTACGATATGTAAGGCAGCCCGATTATCACAATAGAGATCACCTGGAAGTGAAACCGAGATGTGCAAGTCCTGTAAAATATAAGACAGCCATTGTAGTTCACAAGAAGTGGTAGCCATGGCTCGATACTCAGCTTCAGCGGAGGAGCGAGAGACCACAGTTTGCTTCTTTGAACGCCATGAGATCAATGAGGATCCAAGGAAGATGCAAAAGCCCGTAATGGGACAGGAGGCCCAATCCGAGTCAGTATAACCTCGGAGATGAAGAGAGCAGTTGGAGGGAAAAAAAAGTCCCTGACCAGGTGTATTCTTGATGTAGCGGAGAACTTGATGAGCTGCATATTGATGTGAGGAAGTAGGAGAAGTCATAAATTGACTTAAGACATAGACAACGTAGCTGATATCTGAGCGAGTAATTGTGAGGTAAATTAATCGCCCAACCAATCGTCGATAAGGGAGAGGATCCGAGAGAGGTTGTCCATCATCTAATCGAAGCTTCAAGTTTTGTTCCATGGGCAACTTGAGTGGTCGAGTACCGAGAACACCAGCATCAGATAGTATATCAAGAGCATACTTCCCTTGACAAATAGATATACCCTTGGAAGAACAAGCTACTTCAATTCCAAGAAAGTAACAAAGATTACCAAGACATTTAATCCGAAAATGCTCATTGAGAAATGACTGAAGAGTAGCAATGGAGTCCATGCTTGAGCTGGCCACAATGATGTCGTCAACATAGAGGAGAAGTGCTGTGAAAGAGCCATTGTGCAGCCGAGTAAAGAGGTTGTGGTCAGCCTTAGATTGTTGGAAGCCGAAAGTGAACAAGGCTTGAGAAAACTTTGAATACCATTGTCGTGAGGCTTATTTTAAGCCATAGAGACTCTTGTGTAGGCGGCAAACTTGATTTGGTAAACCTTTAAAATAACCAGGAGGCTTGCGCATAAAAACTTCTTCTTCCAAGTCGCCATATATGAAGGCATTTTGAACATCAAATTGCCTAAGAAACCAGCACTTGATAGTGGCAGCTGCTAACAAAGTCCGAACAGTAACAAGTTTTGCTACCGGGGCAAAGGTTTCATTATAGTCAAGTCCCTCTTGCTGTGTAAATTCTTTAGCGACAAGAAGCGCTTTGTAGCGTTCAATGCTGCCATCAGAATTATGCTTAACTTCAAAGATCTATTTGGAGCCAATAGTGTGCTTACCAGGTGGTAAATCAACAAGTGACCAAGTGTTATTAAGTTCAAGGGTAGATATTTCAGAATTCATAGCCTCACACCAATGAGGATACTTGACAGCTTCTCCATAAGACTGAAGTTCAGGTGTGGAAATAAAAGCATGATAAGGTGAAGAAAGTTTATGGAAAGAAATAGAAGAAGAGAGAGAAAAAGGTTCACCTGAGTTGCGGGGCCTTGCCATGGGCAAAGATGGATAGGCAACATTGTTACATGTCTCTGGCAAGGGGTTAAGCTGCATTGTTTGAGAAGGTGGAGGAACTATTGGTGTAGAGCATATAAAGTCACTTAAATGAGGGGAAGGGTGACGGGAGCGAGTAGACCTTCGAAGCAAAGGAGGAGGAGAAAGAGGTGGTGGTGGTGATATGTCAATAGGAAGTGACGCAGGAGTATGAGTGGCTATGTGTTGTTGTGTGGGTGGAGGGTCTGGCAATATTGAGTCTCGATCAGGTAAAAGGGTGGAAGGAGATGGAGTGTATGCCTTAGGAAGAAGGGATGAAGTTTGGAAAGGAAATAGAGTTTCATGAAAGATAACATCCCTTGAAATGAAAATTTTATGAGTGGTGAGATCAAGTAGCCGATACCCTTTTGTACCAAAGGGATATCCAATGAAGGCACAACGTCGACTACGGGGATCAAATTTATGACGATGGTGGGAGGTAGTGGAAGCAAAGGCTAAACACCCGAAGACACAAAGATGAGAGTATGAGGGAGGTTTATTGAATAAGATTTGATAAGGAATCTTGTTGTGAAGAAGAGGGGTGGGAATACGATTTATTAGGTAGGTGGCTTTAAGGACACAAGCAGACCAAAATTCTAATGGTGTTCCTGATTGAGAACGTAAGGCACGAGCTACTTGAAGAAGATGGCGATGCTTTCTCTACTAACCCATTTTGTTGGGGGTCTCGACACAGGAGGTTTGATGAATTATGCCGTGTTCAGAATAGAAATCATTCATGGAAAATTCCTGGCCATTGTCATTACGTAGGATTTTAATTCTTGTATTAAATTGAGTGACAACTAGATTACAAAAGGATTTCAAACAAGAACACGCATCAGATTTATTTTTCAGAATATATACCCATGTGCAGCGAGAGAAGTCATCAACAATTGTGAAGAAAATCGAGAACCATTGTAATCTAAGATGTTGTGGGGTCCCCATAAATCACAGTGAACAAGATCAAAGCAATGTGAAGTAAAGTTAGTGCGAGAAGGAAATGGGAGCGTTGTTTGTTTGGCAAGAGGACAAGTGAGACAAAGTAAATTTTCATTGATATTCATATGAGTAGCTACATTGGTATCTTGTATGTGTGACATGTGAGAATGGGAAGGGTGACCCAATCGACAGTGCCACAAATAATGAGCACTGTCGAGAGGTTGTACAGAGGCTAAAATGGGGTTTTGAGGTGTAAAATGCTAAGAAAAAGTATGAACTAAAGCTTGAGGTGATACATCTTCTGTGTATAAGTGATAGAGGCCATGTAACAAACTACCCTTCCCAATCTTTGTCCAGGGAGAAAGGCCCTGTATAAAGCAAACATCAGAGAAAAACATGAGACAACAATTCAGTTGTTTGGCAAGTTTAGCTGCAGATAAAAAATTAAAATGAAAATTGGGAACGCATAAAACATCATGGAGGAGAAGAGTTGCTGTCACTTGCACGGTACCAATGTGAGTGACAGTAGATACTTCTCTGTTTGGGAGTCTAACAAAATTAGAAGTGGTGGATGTTATTTTGGTGAAGAGGGAGGGCTGCAGATCATATGATCTGTAGCTCCCATATCAATGATCTAAGGTTGAGAAGTAGAAGAAAAGGAAGACAAACACAGAGATACCAGCAGTCGATGAAATATGGGGTTGAGTTGGAGGAACAATTTGGAGTTGGTTTGCAGATGGAGAAGTAGTCGAGTTCGTCTTGTGCAGCAAGGCTATAAGTTCTTGATATTGTTCCTTAGTCAACACCAGGTTTGGGTCATTGTTGGTTGCCGAAAAACGGGCTTCCATGGAGACTACATTGAGGCGTGGCTTGTGATACTTGTGTCCAGGGGGATAGCCGTGGAGCTTGTAGCAACGCTCAGCAATGTGTCCAGTCATCTCACAATGAGTATAGACAGGGGCTGTGGCATTTCCATATTTGAAGCATTGGGCCAAAGTATGGCCTGTGATTTTACAATGATAGTATGGCTTGTCACGCTTGTGAGAAGATTGAGATGGTCGACGAGCAGCCAATGCAATAGTTTCAATTGGAGGGGTAGCATAGATGATGAGATGATGACGTTCTTATTGTTGAATGTAGGAAAATACCTTGTTGACAAGTGGTAGAGGATCAATTAACATAATCTGATCACGAACATTTGTAAATGAGTAATGGAGACCCATCAGAAATTGGATCACACAGTCTCGCTGGTATCTGTCGGAGATGACTTTCGTTGAGGCACATGAGCAAACGGGTAATGGGTCATAGATGGAGAGTTCATCGCAGATGGATTTAAGTTTGCCATAGTAGGTGATGACCGTGTCTGTTTCTTGTGACAAATTGGCAAGGGTTTTCTTCAATTCATAGATGCGTAGACCATTCTGAGGAGAAAAATGGTCCTGTAATTCAAGCCACAATGTACGAGAATCATCAACAAATGCAACTGATGGACGAAGGGGCAGACGGGTAGCGTTTTGAAGCCATGACACTAGCATATCATTGCATCGTTCCCACAATGAGAAGAGAAGTGCAGAGGTAGAGGGGGGTTTGTCTATAGTTCCATCAAGAAATCCGAGTTTATTCTTTTCTCGCAGTGCTCGTTGAATGGACCTAGACCAAGTGGAGTAATTCTCGGTTGTGAGATGTTCGGTGATCACAATGGTACCAAGATTATCAGAGGTTTCTAGACGGTATGCATTGTTTGGATTGCTGAGGTCGGTAAGGTTGAGAGTGGGAGTTTCGACACCTTGCTCTGATGCCATATTAGATGATGAAGAGGTCTGGTTTTCTGGAAGAAAGAAGAAGCTGAGCAACGTGAGTGATGAAGAATTAATCTGTAATTTTCTTTCTTAAAAAAGTTATTGTAAAGTCTGTATTGTAGCCTATTTATACAAGAGAAATGAAATAAACTATACATAACAAATTAAGATGAATATACAATATTGCCCTCAAGCACATGTATAGCTCAAAATGTCATGATCAAATCTGTTGAGAATCTGTTGGGCATGTAGTGGTGTTGCTCTCACAGTTTTGTTCTTTTTGTGTGGCAGGTGACTCATCATTCTTTAATACTTATAATTGTCTCTTCTTCTTTTCTTTGGTTTTCAAATGTAGGCATACAACCTCTTTCACAATAAATCATATCCTAAACATTGGTAAAGAGTAGGGATTGATTACTCAAGACTAGCTTCATGCAATAATATAGGTAAATTTTTCTACGTTCTACGATTAGTGCAATATCGTTTATTTTTTAAGCCAATGGAAGGACCGAAGAATGATCAAGGGATGTAGGTATTGGTTTTGGATGGATCTAATCATCCAAACTTATTCTAAATAGGATTTTTCAATAAGGATATAACTAAGGTAATTAATGTAATCAAGATATAAAATGGTCTCAAGAGGTTCTAAAGTAGTTAACTTACACAACTAGATTCAAAATCAACCATAAGTGAAATCAAGAATGAAATCATGTACAATTGTTAAAAAAAAAAAGCTAGGAATAAATATAATGGAGTTCAAGTAATAAATGAAAATTCAAGTGTTAACAAAAATTAATTCAAATTTTGATTCTAGATAGACACAATAACATCATTGTGGCATCTTAAATTTTTCTGGTAGGGATTATGCAATACATCTTTGGTGAAAAGGGAATAGTGGTTGGTGAATTACTCTTGTACAACTCCTTTTTGTTTGGTCTCTAAATCGGCTATGTGCTTCCTTAGCTGATTTAGCTTTTGTATTTCCTCTGATTCTTCAATGGGCCAATTCTAAACCAGGTTCGATCGGCCTTCTCTCCAAGTAGGTGAGGTGTGTACTCTCAATCAGTCAAAGTCGCTTCTAGTTCTCTTGATGGATTCCTATTCTAGGACTATAAGGTCCTCCAAATAGGTGGACGTGTGTTTCTGCCTCGAATAGGGATTCCACCTCTATTTCCACGACACGTGTAATGGTGGTTTGATTCTATTTTATATGCCGCACTGCGTTGGTGAAGCATTCTATGGCCTCACGTATGTTTGTTAGTTGGGGATTTCCAACCTCCATTGAATTATCTCCGACTTGAAAATTATCGGGGATATTGTATCACCAATTTTTTTTTGAGAATGGCTTCTCCATCCGGCATTGTGGCTCATATTTGGTTTTGTGAAAGAACTTTATGAGTGATTTGAGAAACTTGAATATTTTTTTAGACTGCAAATGTGGGCAGTTGAACCAAGGTCTTCCCTCTAGCGCCAAACTGTTGATGGCTAAAATGGAGTATAACTTTTAGATCAACTAAGGTAATTTAACAGAATAATAGGATTGTATTTGCTGGAATTTGAACAAAATATGGGTATGATTTTCTGAAATTCTAGTACAAGTAGTATAAAGAGATTATGGACAACTAGTCTATCAATCAAGAGATTGTCGTCTTAATTATGTCGAGCTACAATGTCTTATTTAGACATGCGTACTACCGTCTTGCTTTGAGAGATTTCATTGGTTGGAGAGTTCGGCGACGGTGGATCATCATGATACTTAGGCCGTAGCTTATCCCCTAGGTTATCATTAATCTTCTGTCATTTGTTGTAACAATCGATGTAGACGTCATAGGGGATACCTTTTCAATCGTATCATGACGACATTTTCAAATGACATATTCTGTAGGCCGACCTTTGCAGGGTCTTATAGGTTGACCTCCTTTGCTAACCTGTTTGGTCTTTCTCCCAAAATAAGGTCTTTTTGACTACTTCCAAGTGGGCCAACGAGGGATCCAACATAGACTTTCATATGGAACACCATATAAAACCATGCTTACCCACCCGTGGCCAACATGAGCCTGATATAGAACAAAATGAATTAAAATATTTTTTTATTAAAGATAATAGTGGATTGACTTCTTTTTTTTCTTTTGTAATGCCGATAATTTAATAATTATTAGTCGCAATAATGAACGCAAGAAAATGGTCTATTTTACGTAATTATCATAACTCTAATTGAGTTATATTTGACAAATTTGGACTCTATAGGTCAATCATTTAGCGGTAAGAAGATTTTTTTTTTTCAAAAATTAAAGATGTTAGTAATACGTGCACTTCTATATTTTTTGACAACAAATTGAAACATTTGATAAATAAGAATCACCAGTCTAGAAGTGGTGTTTGGCCGCGGGTGTGTGGGAGAGCTTGTTTGGGAAAGATAAATTAAAAAAAA
This sequence comes from Fraxinus platypoda, assembly GCA_903798405.1. Classification (NCBI taxonomy): domain Eukaryota; kingdom Viridiplantae; phylum Streptophyta; class Magnoliopsida; order Lamiales; family Oleaceae; genus Fraxinus; species Fraxinus platypoda. Next base: position 13,469 of record CAIGRT010208869.1, read on the forward strand.
TTAAATTCTATTTTTATGTGCTAATGGGTATTTAATTATTTTAAATATGATTTATTTATATTTTTGAAAGGTTATGGGTAGGGGTGGGCGCGAGTCGGTTCGGTTCCAGAAATTTTCAGGTATTTAGTAAATGGAACCGTCGGTTCCAGATATATTTCTGGAACCGTTCGGTTTCGGTTCGGTTCGGTTCTGTTCGGTTCCGTTCGGTTCCGTACTATAATTAAATTTTTTAACATT
>CAIGRT010208874.1:493-25202 GCA_903798405.1 Fraxinus platypoda
CCAAAAAAGCTCGGGCTCGGCTCGAGCTTTTTTTTCCGGCTCAGGCTCGGCTCTTTGACACCACTATTGGAGGCTGTATTTAGTTTAGGTGGTCAAGTTTTATGTGACGAACGATCAAGACTAAAAGAAGATATATTTGAGACTTTAATACGTTTGAAGGACTGGGAATGTGCGAAATTACGTTTTCAAGAACAAGTTGTCAGTATAATGACCGAAAAGTTGCAGCAAATTCAATGATAAGATATTGTAAGTTTTTAAATTGATTAGTTTTAAAAAATACGTAATTTTTAATTTTTTTTTGTTTTAAGAAAAATTATACACTAAATATTTTATTTGTGTATAATTTTAACTCCGCCTACGATAATTGTAACTGGTCCCAAACCCGGATAAAGGATGAGGGTTTTAACTTTTATTTAGTTTATAGTACGTATAAATTGTACAATTTTAAATTTTTTAAGAAAAAAATTTAGATTTGACACGGGAAAAAAATGGAGCCGGCTTGGCCCGATAAAGCTCAAGCCGAATCGGCACACTGGTCCCAAACCCGGATAAAGGATGAGGGTTTTAACTTTTATTTAATTTATAGTACGTATAAATTGTAAAATTTTAAATTTTTTAAGAAAAAAATTTAGATTTGACACGGGAAAAAAATGGAGCCGGCTTGGCCCGCTAAAGCTCAAGCCGAATCGGCACATGTAAATGTTTTTATTTCACGTAATTTCACTGTAAAACTATATATAATTCGAGTAGATTTAGTGTGGACCCGTTGTCGAATTTAAAGGTAGACTAATTTAAAAAATAAAAAAACCCAACAATATTATGTAACCCAAGATATAATACATTTTTATTTTTTTTAGATCTACCACTTCAAATTGCTCATAGCTGTTAAAATACAAGAGAGAAACAATATCGATCAAACTGGAAAACACGTGTTTTCAAAAAGAGGATCGTTTGAGAAACTCAAAAATTCTAAAATGACTTCTTTTAATTGAGACATTACAAAGTTTTGAAATCGAACTCCATATTGCAAAGTTTCAATCCTTCTCCATTCAAGAGGAAACTTAAATATACGTGTATGTACACAGACGTATACAAGCAAGAAATCCTCAATTTTCCCTTCCATAAAAAAAAAGGAAATTTTCCATAAAAATAAAAGATGCATTTTTTCATTCCATGGGTGAAATAATGTCGAAATCATGTGCAGATGAAGACTATTAAAAAAGTTTTCTAGTTTGGTGAATGAGCAATACATTGAATTATGTTTGGTTAGTGTTAGTGTTCGATTGTGACCAGAGTTCTATTGAGGGTTGGTAATGTCTTGAAAAAGTTAAAGACGTATTTGGCCATTTTTGGATTCATATTTTAACTCGAATATTACGTTATTGATTTTACCTACTGTAATAGGACTTCACCTCGTGTTAAACTCTTGTTTATATTAATTCTCCTAATATGTTAGAGATTCTTATATTATAAATATGTGGTGTATTATACATATTTATTTGATCAACTTAGAGAGTGATTCGGGGGATCCAGGTTAATAGAAAAAGACTTGCAAATAAAGATATCAGTAGAGAGTCCTGTGAGTTCCCACATAATATATTACAACTCATTACTTTTGATATGGTGAATTTTCTATCTCCGCCCGTGGTTTTTCCTATATTAGGTTGCCACGTAAATCTTGCGTTTTTGTGATTATTATTTTCATCTTGTCCATTATCTCCTTTTTAAAATTCATGACAATTGGCCCAATTTCTAACAAGTTGTATCGGAGCTATTACCGATTTTCTAACCAGTTAGCATATAAAAAAAAATAGGAACGCAGTTTGTTAAAAAATCGGTAATAACTTTAATACCACTTGTTAAAAATTAAAGACAAGATGTATGCAATGTGAAAAGTACCAATCACATGAACACAAAATTTACGTGAAAACTCGAAACGGGAAAAATCACGGACAGAGAGACGAATAATTCACTATAATCAAAAGTAAGAAGTTACAATATGTTATGTGGGATCTCACATTACTCTCTCTCGATACCTCTGAGTCTCTCTCTATGAACTTGGACGACCCCTTCGATCACTTTCTGAATCGATTAAATAAATATGTGTAATATACCATATGCTTGTAATACAAGAATTTCTAACATATTAGGAGAACTAGACCTCGTTGGCACCATTATTTAAGATTATAATTTTTTGAATAGTATTTTTTTGGAGATTGAGTGGTTGAAAAAGAAGAAAGAGTTTCAATTTACGTGTAATATTATTTTATTGGGAATATGTAATTGAAAAGAGAGAAAAATATATTAGAATTTTAATAGAAGCCAAATGGAGGCTTAATACAAACAAGAGTCTAACACAAAGTGAAATTCTATTATGATAGGTAAAATCAATAACATAATATTTGAGTTGAAATAGGAAAGAAAAACTGTCAAGATCGAAAAACGTTCTAACTGTCGTCTTTTACTTCTTCAAGACTTCTCCAAGTTTACTACTAACTCACTATACTCCAGCAACAATATTTTCAATTAAATACTCAATAAGAATTCGGATCACAACACAATTCCTTCCTCCACTTTGATACAAATTTCATTGTACAAAATAAAACTTAACTCTTCAACGAATTTCAAATTTTTTCCAAATAGAACATTTCAAACAAATTGATCCACCTCCTCCCTTAAGCTCAACTAGAGCAAACTCAACAATTGTGAATTAAATCCAAGCACTGTTTATCAGCTGGATTACCTTGGATACAAAATTTGCTCGAATTTCACCACAAGCAATAAGATCATTGAGATCACAACTAACTCCGAGCTAGTAGTAGGTTCTTAAATACCAAATTTGCTCGAATTATCACCACGAGCAACCTCATCGTAACCAACTTCATCTTTGTCAACGCTTTTCAAATCATAAACAACCAAATTAGCCTCACCGAATCTCTCATGAGGTCTAATATCTTTTTTTTTTCAATTTAGTGATAGCTACATCAAACGTGGTCATCGAACCTTCTAAGACATATAATTGAGACTTTTTCGGCCCATTTATCACAATCCGATCCTTACGTTGCTTCTTCTCTAGTGTCCAAAAAAATTTCTATCATAACGAAAAAATCTTGTTGCGATCCAAAGCAGAATATCAACATTCACACTTGCCATCGCGTAACAATTAAACCTCGTCCTGAGTTAATCAAACCTCATTCTAATACGAAACCAAACTGGCTTTCCCAAAAACATTCAAACCTTAGTTCTGATACTATTTGTTAGAAAATTGGTGACAGCTCTGATACCATTTGTTAGAAATTAAAGACGAGATACAGGCAACATAAAAAATACCAATCACAAGAGCACAAGATTTACGTGGAAACCCATGACAGGAAAAACCATAAGCAAAGGCTAAGAATTCACTACAATAAAAAAATAAGGAGTTACGATATGTTATACGGGATCTCACGGGACTTTTCCCCAATATGTCTATCTACGAGTCTCTCTGTTATAATACACTATATATTTATAATACGAGAATCCTTAACATACTAGTAAAAACACAAACAAGATTCTAATATAAAGTGAAGTTCTACTACAATTGGTAAAATCAATAACTAGGTATTGGGGTTGAAATAGGAAAGAAAAACTGCCAAAATCAAGAAACCTTCTCATTGTCTTTTATTTTTTCAAGATTTCTCCAAGTCTATTATCGATTTCTAATACTTCTCCAACAGTATTTTTAGTCAAATACTCAACAAAAATTCGGGTCACCACCAAATTATAACACAATTCATTTTTATCAAACTTGACATTGCCATTATTACCTAACCGTAGTATACGATGCAAAAATAATTATAATTTAAACAATTTCTAAACAAGTACTTAATTTCGCAATAAGTATAATTTATTTTGCATTTAAGCTGTTTGTACGAATTAACTGCCCAAAGAGCTTTACAGGTGTTGTGATGGTAGCACCCGTATGGCTTTTTTTTTTTTTTGGGGGGGTCAACACCTAATGAAAATCTGCCAAGTGAAAATTGATACATTTCCCTGCAAAATTCCCATGCACACATATCATCGTTCTTTATTTTATTTCGACTTGGGCTTTTTTTGTCAAGTTCATTATTAATGTTTATTTATACACGTGTCGCCTTTCAACCCACCTAAGTATGAAACTATATTTTTTGACCACAAGTGTCCAATTTGCGTGTTAAACGACCTTTCTATTTATACACGTGTCGCCTTCCAACCCATCACATCAATAACTTTTCCTTCATTTTCAACCACATATTCTCCATCACATCACTTCAAAAAAATGCATTCTTTCATTTTAATGTGTACCAAACATGCTCTTAATTTGAAATGAGAAAACTAATCTTCAACCGGAGAATTAGCTAAAACAAGAGATGTATTGGCATCCAAAGAAACAATGGTGAGCAGAAATCCTGCATTTCACTTAAGTGTAACAAGAAGTTCGTCTTCTACTTATTGGATTTAGACTCTCGGAGGAAGCGAATTCAAACAAACTATTCGATTTTAGTAAAACCTCAATCAAACTTTACCATGATCGTCGATAACATGTATATGTATTGATACATACACATACATGCCGTCACACTTGATTGGATCTCTCCAACACCATCAAATAGTCATCAACACAAGCTTCAAGTGTCACATTAAGAGCTTGTTTGGTAGAGATTTTTTGGGGGAAGAATTGATTTTGAATAGTGATATGATGAGAAATGTGTGCTTGAAAAAGAAGATAAGATTATTGATGTGATGGAAAATATTATTTTATTGAAAAATGTGTGGTTGAAAATGAGAATTGATTTACTGTAGAATTGGAGAATCCGTACCAAACGAGGCCTAAAAGTGTCCACACGTCAAAATTGGCAACTTATTTTACAAAGTTTATTTAAATTGTTACGTCAAGTGTAACAAGTTCATCTCTCACCCATCAATCTGCAAATGTAACCAGAAACAAATAAATTGACAATTATGAGCACGTGCCCAATTGCGCGTTAAACAATCTCTCTATTAAAAGCAAAATTGTTTAAAGGTAACAAAATCGACTACTTCTAGAGCCTGTTTGTTTTGAATTAAAATCTGATTTTAATCTAAGTTACAATCAATATTAATCACATCTTTCATGAATCCCACAACTTTTCAACCACACATTTCAAAAACTTTTATCACAATCTAATAAAAATCTAATTTCAATTCCCACCAAACATCCTCCTAATAAAATATTCATCTTCCATCCATGCAATGGTAACCATAAACAAGTAATAGATTTGTTCAAACTCTTTGATTATAAATTAGGAGGGTGTCTGTGACATATTAAAATCGGATTAAAATTAAAAAACTAACCGTTATTGTTAACTTTTATTAAACGAGTGAGATCCAATAACGACTATATTATCAATTTTAATTGAATTTTGAGCTCCACCCAACAAAGCTCTAGATTATTGTATTCATCGTTCATATACAGGTATGCAAGCTGCCACACTTGATTGGATCTCTCAATCTCATATTATTTTTCTATTTTTCCCTCCATCATCAGGTAGAAGAAGAGGGAAAATCGAAAGTCACCCGCGCCCCTAAAAAATATCTTAATATTTATACCAAAATATATACGAATAATTATTCACATAAATACAAATAAAGCCCTAAAAATGATTAGCACAGTCTCATAAGTTCGCGATCGCTCAAAACCCTTAATTTTGATTTGATAGAATTCTCCGAGGGTTAAATCACGCCGTCCTGATCATCTGAAATTGACAAGGATATCTGGGAAATTATAAAAATTTATTGGAATTTTTGTGTGCGATTTGCAGGATAAAAAGGGAACCAAGATGGGGCATCATCGACCGGCCACGAGGAGTAAAAATAAGAGAAGTAAGCCTGACGACAATGCCGACACCACTTCTGAAATTTTGGGGTACGTTTTCGGATTATTTAATTTTCAATTTTTGATCTATTTTTGCTTCTCAAAGTTTCCATTTTTTTAATTTTATCCTTCATTTTTGTTATATGCTTTGCTTAATTTTATGTGGTAGCGTGCCGCTGCAACACTTCACAATTTTGTTAGGGTTTTTCTCAAAATACCTGAAATAATTTTTTTTTCGTTTATACTTCTTGAATTGAATATGATTTATATATATATATTTTTTTGCTCAAGGCTTCAATTTTTCCTGGGTTTTATTGCCTTATTTTGGATATAGAATTTGATTTCAGTTGTACATGTACATTTTGTTTGGATTAACTTTATAACTTGTTTTCCAAGGTAGAACTTTTTGGCTAAGTGTTATCACTTATACTGGGGTTAAAATACAGCTTAGCTTTTATCATCATTATTCAATTTTTTCTGAGAAATGATAATTGTGGAATGTAGGAAAATTCTTTTGAATGGTGAGGTGACTGAAGATGATATAAATCAACTTTACATGATATTGAAGCCAGTTTGTCAAGGATGTCGTGTGAACACAAAGGACAACCCCAATTGCTTTTGCGGTCTCATTCCACCTCCCAATGGAAGTCGAAAGTCTGGGTTGTGGCAGAAGACCTCGGAAATTGTGAATGCCCTTGGTCCTGACCCGTCCGAGGACCTCCGCGAGTCCTTCGACGCACCCGCTGGCCTCAAGAATCTTGGTGCAACTTGCTATGCAAACAGCATACTACAATGCCTGTTTATGAATAAATCATTCAGAAATGGCGTTTTCTCCATTGAACCTGAGGTTTTAAAAGAGCAACCTGTATTAGATAATCTTGCACGACTATTTGCACAGTTGCATTCTAGCAACAAGGCTTTTGTGGATCCAGCACCATTTATCCAATCGCTGGAACTGGATAATGGTGTTCAGCAGGATAGCCACGAGTTCCTTACCCTGCTCCTTTCTTTGCTTGAGCGATGTTTGTGCCGGTCAAAAGATGTCAACGCCAGAACAATTGTACAAGATCTTTTCCGTGGAGGTGTCTCACACACAACCAAGTATGTTGCACTGCATTTTACTTGTAAATTTTCCCACATGATTTGAAATCTTTCTTCTCTTTGTTTTGCACGTAGAGGTCTCAATATTACATGGAATGATAATTGTACTCTTTCGAATTATTGTCTACTTAAGGCCTTCTCATGAATTATCATCTGAAAAGGTCTTGGTACGGGTGAATGTTTAGAATAGTTATTTGTGTGTGCATAAAAAGAGATTCTACCACAAAGTTTGTGAACAAAAGGTAAACATTTATATTTTCAAATGCGTATCCCTGCACTTTGCTAGTTAGAAAGGAACCCACAAGAATTGAATTGATAGTCTTTGTTGATTTGTTAGTAGAGCTCTAAACAAAACTGTATTTGAAAACCAAATTGTCCTATGTTATGACATATTGAAGCATAAGAATCAACATATATTTCTTAGAAACTCTTATTTGCTCCCCTACATATTCTAAGTGTTTGTTTGGGAGAGATTTTTCTTGGGGGAAATGATTTTTTTGGAGAACATGTGGTTAAAAAGTAGTAAAAAGTTATTTGGCCACGTGATTTTTTAATTTTCGAGAATGTATATTTGAAATTGAGTTTGGGGAAAAATGATTTATGGAAAAATCTCTCCCAAAAAGCTCTAAATTGTATCCTACCTAAAAGTATAGTTAATCACAATTGATAATGCAACTTATAGGTTGATATTGTACTTGCAGTTTTTCTTTCAATCCTTGTGTTTCTCCCGCACCACATAGATATAAATATGCAGAACTTTTAGCACGAGACGAACTTCTACGTAACGGTGCCTTTGGTCAATTGCCTTAACCATGACTTAGTTGCTCGATGTTTAGATATATTGGCATGCCTATGGAATTTAATTGTTATCCCCTTTGTTCATTTGCTATTGGTTACTGTGGGTGCGTTTGATGGATATTATTGAGGAAAAAATGTATTTTAAATAGTGATATGATGGAAACCATGTGGTTAAAAAGTTAGGAAAAGTTATTAATGTGATGAAAAATATTATTTTATTGAAGAATGTGTGGTTGAAAATGAGTTTTCAAAAAATGTAATTTTAGAGAGTATGCGTCAAACATGGGCTATATTTAGCTCTTCTTTTATCTCTCTCTGCTTGCCAGTATTTTGTTTCGATCATTTAATGAAGTAACTCCATGCTTTCCTTACTTATAGGTGTTCAAAATGTGGAAATGAGTCTGAAGCTTCATCAAAAATAGAAGATTTTTATGAACTGGAGTTGAACATTAAGGGTTTGAAGAGTCTTGATGAGAGCTTGGATGACTTGCTTAGCATAGAGGAGCTTGAAGGAGATAATCAGTACCTTTGCGAAGCATGTGTTACTCGAGTTAATGCTACCCGAAGCATTAAGTTGCGTTCATTGCCTGCTGTCCTGAATTTTCAGCTCAAGCGTTGTGTTTTCCTTCCCAATGTAATTGATTTAACTTTAAAGAATATCTATTTCTGCTTATGTTTCCAAGTCTTATGATTCTCATTCATTAAAATGGCCATCTAATTTATTTATTTATTTTATTATTTTTTTTATGAACATTTAAATGCCAAATGTAATCCAGCTTACTGCTTTTTTCCCTTCTCCTTTAGACATAGTTTTTGACTTTGATGCTCGGACTTTTCGAAGTGGACGAAGTACCCGTGTCGACACGACATGGTTATGGGTATGAGATATGTGTCGGATTCTCCAAATTTCAACTTGACACTTCGTCGTTTTTGTTTCTTTCTTCTTTTCCTTTTCTTCTTTCCTCTTTTTGTTATCTATAAACCTAGCGCCGTCGCCGAGAGGGTGGAGGAAGGTGGCGGCACTAGGTTTTCTTTTCCTTTTCCTTTTTCTTTCTTCTTTCTTTCTCTTTTCTTCTTTTTTTTTTTTTTCCTTCGTTCCCTCTCTGTATCGATAGTTTAAGGTTTTCTTTGTATAAAATGAAAATGAGTTCCATATAGTGCTACTTAGTGTTCCACTAAGTTCAAATTGTAATCAAGTTCTACATTTTCTATTTTATATAACATTTAGTAATTAATTTCTCATAACTGAAAACGAAACTCCAAAATTCTATTTTATTTGTCTTGACCCCTTATTCAATACTCGTTTATTTCTTTGTGAACAATTGATTTTGGTCTATTTAAAATGATATCTTGGTTTAGTGAAAAAAAATTGAAGTTTGAAAGACGTATTCACGTATCCGTATTCGAAATTTGGACTCTTTTTAGTCATGTCCTAGTATTCTATATTTTAGAAAATAAAAGATTGACACTTAGATATGTACTCGAGTCCGAGCATCATAGGTTTTTGCTTCATTTGGTGTGGTTGGATTATATATTTAAGGGACAGAACTTTTTCTAAAATCAACTTGGCGTACATTGCTTTTTATGTTTGCCAGTCATTTACTTGCATGAAAGTGTTAATCGTATATATTTATAAAATATTTTATTTGCATGAGGTCATTTAATTTCCTAATCTGCTGTAAACGCTGTCTTTTGCTTGTTATTTTCAGTTCTTGTGGGCTTATTTTCTCTTTGATTTGGATTTGTTCTGTGTAGAAGTCATACTTTGATTGATCTTCAGACTTTAGGGTGGTGTATTATAATGAACTTTAGGATGTAAATGCTAGTGCTCCTGGGATTGCAATTGTTATTCAAAGAGTTATCACGTGAGTGAGTTGGACCGAGTCAATTGCTCAGTAGTGAAGTAGCTGTAGCGAATGTATCACATTTTTGGTTCATTTCTTTACTGCATCCTGTTTATGTATACTTTTCTAACATTTGCAGACTACAATGAAGAAGAAAATCACTTCTGCATTTTGTTTTCCTGGAGAAATTAACATGGCACAAAGGTTGTCTGAGCATTCTCATAAAGATTTGATATATGACTTGTCAGCTGTATTGATTCACAAGGGTTCTGCTGCTGATAGTGGACATTACACTGCCCATATAAAGGATGAGAACATGGGTGACTGGTGGGAATTTGATGACGAACAAGTATCAAAATTAGGTCAACAACCATTTGGTGGTAGTGCTTCGACTCGTGAAGTTAAAACTGCAAAAAATGAGCCAGTTGACCACTCCTCTTCTGCAAAGGAAACAGTGGTTCTTGTGGATGAAAACCACGCAGATTCTGGTCAGCTCCATTCGTCAGATTCAAATCACAACAGTCATGTAAAAACCTTCTCATCCAGTGATGCATATATGCTAATGTATGTTCGTCGACAGTCAAAGAGCGGTGAAGCGACTTCAGGGCAGTCTTGTGAAACGAAAATAGAAATGAATGGTTCTGTATACCGGCAAGGGTCAGGTAGTTCTCTTCCTTCCCATCTTTCTGAAGAGGTATTGAAGTCAAATGCAATGTATCTGAAGTCCTGTGAAGAATACAAGTCGAAAAAGGAATCAGAGCTAAATTGCATAACAGAACGGCGACAGGAGGTACGGTCGGTCCTTTCTGAAGCCCCTGTACAATCACTTCTGAAGCCGTATTTCTGGATTTCTACAGATTGGCTTCGTCAATGGGCCGATAGCATCATTCCTGCGTAAGTCATTATTATACTCTTCATTTTGTAAATTGATGCTAATTTTACTTAAAACGTTGAGGGAAATTTCACCTAGTACTCCCTACCACATTATGTATTCATAAGAAGTTATTTTCTTAAGAATTTGGAATTTCTTGGGTTGCTTGATATGGAACAAGAAGTGTTAATAACTTTTTATGCTTCTGATGTGACCCTTTAATTTTTATGTTCAGCATACCTCATTTTACTGGATATGTAGAAACACTTGACTGTGTCACATTCTGGAACTTCAGAATGTTTTTATTGTGTCAAAGGGGAAACCGTGAAAATGCAATAAGTACGTTTTTGCAGGAATATTGACAATACCACTATACAGTGCTTGCATGGAAAGGTGCCTGTTTCAATGACTAGCTACATGAAGAGGTTGTCAGCTGAAGCATGGACCATTTTGTTTTCTAAGGTATATAGTCTAGGTTTTCTGCATTATGATCTACCATCAGATTTCTTTACAATAAAAGCCTTAGTCTTTTATTTTTTGACTATTATCTTTCAAAACCTATTTGAATTATAAAATTTTCTTGTGTCATTGTATTTCCCTGTGTCTTTGTTTTATAGATATTACGGGTGCTGTTTTAAGATATACGAGAACTTTTATCAGCCGGATTATTTTTTACATTTTTCTCTGAGGACATTGAGAGTGAGTAGATATTTATGATATCATGTCATTCTTATTCTATTAATAATGTACAACTACAAGTAAAGAAATTGAAACTTCTTAGGTTTGCTTGATACTTGCAAAAGATGAAAAGATCAAAATGAGCAGTCATTTGTTCATTTTGGGCACATTTGGGTTATTTTTCAAATTTGAAATGAACAGAAACAGTGAATGAACTCAACACTAAGCGAACTGATATCTTTCAATTTGTCGGTTGATTGGCAGTTTATACCATCAGTTGTCTAAAGTCTCAGTTTTTCTCTAATGCAATCCACAAGCATAATAATTTTTTATTTCTAATTCACACAATTTCAATGATGATCCGGGAGTGAGAACCAAATCCAGTATCTTGCAATTTCAATTTCAGGATGTTGTTTCATTATATGCATTCAGTGGACCTTGAAATGACATGGAATGTCTATAATTATGGTGCAAAAGGGATTTTATGATGAATGATACATATTTATAAGCATAGACACCGAAGTATACGAGGGTGATGATGTAAACTTTTATTTATTTGCAAAATGTTGTAGGCAAGATTGTGAAAACACGACTATTTCTTGAAGCAATGATAATTGTTAATTTATGCAGTTCTGGGTAATTATATTCCATTGCTGTCTAATTCAAGCTCTGTAACATTCATTTTTCTTTCTGCGTGCGTGTTTTATTGCATCCGTTTGTCATGATAATATTGATATGATGCTTGTGACTAGTATGATGGAGGTCCAAGACTGTCCAAGGATGACTACTGCATTGACTGCATCTTTGAGACGGCTAACACTAAGGCTCGTGCTGACAGCTATAGGGATCAGAGATCACTGATGAAAGAACTCGCAGAGGCAGCACTTGCCAGGGAGTGTTTCGATGGCAAACTGTTTTATATATCTAAGACATGGTATGATATGTATCTACAAAATTGTGGACTAATCCCTCCAGTCTCCCCTTTGTTTCTATATCTCCTTTATATGAGTTTTTTCTGGTTACTTTTGATTTACATTTTATCTATGAAGCAAGGTTTGTCTTGTGGCGAGAGGCACAAGTCTTTACCCTTGAGTCATAGACATAAGCGCTGTGGATTTTGAATTGTTTTTATATTAGATAACAACTGAAAATAGAAAAATAGTTCCTAAGAAAGTTGTAGAAGAAATAACAACTTGATGTAGACTCAACGGTAATGGATCCCTCAATAATAAACTTGACACTGTAAAATGTATAGATTTCAGACTGTCCTTTTGATGAAGAAAGATCTTTTTTGAAGTTGAATTTTGGGAAACGACAAGAGACTTGGAGTAGAACAATTGGCTTTGTATTTCAACAAGTAAAAGGGGTGAATGGATTATCTAGGTTAACGTGACACAAAATTTAAGCACAATAACTGATTTGAAAACAGAAAAGATTGATGGCTAAACTGAATTTTAAGCCTTCAAAAGAAGGCAAAAATTTGATGGAAGATGAATTGGTACCATTGATTTTTAATGCTCTACATTGAAAAAGTTAGAGAAAGAATTATAAATATCCAACCTTTGAATTTGGATTCTTCTGGTTGTTTGCTCCAAGGGTTGGGGCCATAAGAAACTTGAGGGCTGCAGGCTGTCCATTCTTTCAGGCAGTTGCATTACGCGTTGAAAAATATATCTGGCCTGAGTCAAGTTTCGTCCTGAGAATATGTTTGTTTTGATCATATTGTTTCTCTTTTACTGCCCATTTCTTTTGGTGTTCTGCACTTGTGTATTATATCTTTTATGTGGGGATATGCGTGGTAGGTTGCAGCAGTGGCTACGCAGGAAAAACATGGAATCTCCATGTGAAGCTGATTCCGGACCGACTGCTTCAATTAGGTGCCCCCACGGGGATCTTATGCCTGAACTAGGCCCTAGTGCTAAACGAGTATTGGTTCCGGAGAATCTTTGGCATTTTATTCACGAAAATGCAATGGCTGTGAAGCCAGATGATGTTGTGGGTTGTTCAGCTTTCTCTTCAGAGTCTGATCCTTGTGCCCTCTGCAGTATTGAACTTAAAGAAGCTGTGTCTTCAGAAGATACATTAAGGTTCTCTCAGAATCTTATAGTTTTAAGTTAACATAGATTTATTGTGGCTTACTTAGTGTTGTATGCTGCAGAGAGTTCAAATTAAAGCAACGGCAGACTCATGAAAAATTGGCCATGAATAAAAATATGGCTCTTTATCAGGATAGCAGATACTATTTGTTGCCTTCATCATGGCTGTCAAAATGGAGAAGTTACATTAATGCAAGTGGAAAGAATGCTGTTTCTGTAGAACTTGAAACCCTGGACAGCGTGGTTGACATGCTGATGTGTAAAGAGGTTTTCCACAACTGTGTTCATCATTGATTTCGTCTTTAGTTGCTCTTTACTAACACGGGATTAAATTTTCTTGAAGGATACTTTGGTTAAATACATTGTTTATTTCATTGATCTTCTTTCTTTAGTTTAAAGAAAAAGGACTTTCTAATCCTTGGACACCAATCTTTGCAGCATTAAGGTTGGAGAGAAGGGTTCTTCTCAGTCCGTAAAATAAAATTTCGAATCTTATTAAAACATTTTAGCAATTGCTCAAAATTTTTATCCTATGCAGTTGATAGCATATACATATTTAAGTGGTTTTAACTGAAGATGGGATCCGTTAAATAATTATGTTTATGTAGCTTAGAATTAGAATAGTGTAGCGAACGGAATAGACAAACAAATTTCTGGCTGTGTGCTGTATTGTTATGAATTTGTTCTCCTAACATTTTCCTCCTTGCAAACCAGCACTCTAGACTTCTGGAAAGGCCTCCCGATCTCCTCTGGAAGCGTGGGCTTATTTTTCAGAAGGCATCTGCTGTAAGTCTGCTATTCCCTTCATCCCCTCCTCCCACCACGTACCCAAACAAAAAAAATGGGGAAAAAATATCTAGAATGCTTTAATATTGTTCATTAAGATGCTCAAATTCTGAGGTTTCTTAAAGGAATTTTATTCTGTAGCTCATACATATTGGCCTGTTTGGTGTTTCTACTACACTTTAATATCTCATTCACATTATGAGCCGAGATAATTTTTCCCTTACCTTTTTCAGGTCAGTCAAGTCAGCTTGCTTAAAACTCTAATTTTATATTGTTTCTTTTCTACTATAGACAGATGCGCTAACCCTCATAACTGAAGATGATTGGAAGTTACTTTGCGAAGATTGGGGTGGTATCGCATCCAGAGGAATTTCTGCTAGAATTGAGGTCAATAATTCCTTGGAAGATGATATTGTTGCACCTTTTGAAGAGATGCCAATTTCTGAGGAGCATGTGAATATCCATTACGAAGTAAATTTGGGGTCATCTAGAAGACCTATTGTTAAGACATCTCCTCCGGTAATTTTACATACATTTTCTTATACTTGTGTTGGATAATAAAATGATATAATATTCAGGTTCAGTTTCTTGTTATTCCCTGCATTTGTTACCTATTTTATGTATTGAGTCGTAAATGTCCTTATTGTTTGTCACATGACTAAAGTTTCCTAATCTATAGGCTGATAATCAGGTGGGAAAAGTGCTATAAAAAACAAAGTCTGAAACGTGCCACTTATAGGTCATATTCCTCCCTCTTTTTTGTAGTCTTTGGTTATCATTATATTAAAAAAAAAAAATTACGTGTCTCAAAACCAGAATCATCACATGCATACATGTTAGATATATGCTGTTTCCTTCGTTTGGAGAATGTTGAGTCTAATTATTTTTAAGTTGAAAAAGTTCTTGTCATTATAGCAGTTATATTAAGTTGTTGAATTACTTTATAAGTTTATATTATTTTTATTTATCTAGCTTTATTCCTGTAAGTATATCTACACGCTGCATTTTTACTTTGGTGCTGTCTATGTCTCGGGCATGTAACTCATAAAATAAGCACAGCCTTTTGCTGTTCAGATTAATTATTATTATACACGTAGTATTATCATACAAATGGCCTAGCACATGTACAATTTTTATTAAATGGGTGGCGGCGAGACTTGAACCCAATTTTGTTGCCGGGCTCTGATACCATCTTAACCTTGATCTTTTAGAGAGTGGTCACATTTATAAATTTAAACTGTGATGCAGATGTGGTATATTCAGATGTAATCAAGTTTCTTTATTCTGTGTAGGTCTGCGAGGAGTGTATTGGTGAAAGGGAAAGCACTGAATTGATGAGGAAACTTAACTATACCAATGAGGATATATGTGTTTGTTTTGTCCGTGGCAAGGAACCTCCAAAATCAATCCTAGAAGCATCAGGGAGCATTTCAGACCCAAATCGCCGAACTTCGAAGCGGTCACGGAAGGCAACATATGGAAACTCTGTGAACCTGAATGTTTCTGGATCCACATCCATTTATCAATTGAAGATGATGATATGGGAATCCTTTGGGGTATGCATTTAAGACTTGTTTGCTATTATTTTCTTTTTGAGCTGTCTCTGATCTGTCCCAATTGATGAATTCTGAAATTTAACATTGTGTATTTTTCTCTACTCCTCTAATACTAAGTTCTACTCCCAATGGCTGTTATGCACCAAAAAGTTGAAGCATGGCTCTGATTGTCCCTCTTAAAGTTCAGTAGGATTCTCATTGGTTTGAACTTCTAGTTGTCTTGGTAAAATTTGCTAAACCGTGTCTCATCAAGCTTAAAGTGAGGGGGAATTGGGATTCTTCAAATTTTGAAATGTGACTAGAAATCTTTTTTGTATTTCGTGTTTCCATGTTTCTAAATATATTTATTGTCTTTTACTTTGTGCATGAGCTCATAAATTTCTCACTTTTATTTGCATTAGTGCATGGGTAGGGTTAATTACCCCAATAGTCACTGAACTTTACCGGAAGTTTCCACCAAGTCACTGAACTTTAAAAACTACATGATTAGTCACTGAACTTTCGAACTGCAACCCCATCCATCACTGAATTTTAACAATCACCCAATTAGTTACTGAACTTTGCAAAACGTTTCCCAGATGGTCACTGAATCCAGTGATCACCTGGGAAACTTTTTGCAAAGTTCAGTACCCTATAGAAATCTTTTGCAAAGTTCAGTTACTAATGGGGTGATTGTTAAAGTTTAGTGATGGATGGGGTTGCATTTTTGAAAGTTCAGTGACTAACCACATAGTTTTTAAAGTTCAGTGACCTGGTGAAAACTTTCGGTTAAGTTCAATGACTATTGGGGTAATTAACCCCATGGGTAGCTATATCCTCATGATACACTGTTATCTAAAGCATCATTTCAGCTACTATGTGCATCTTGATTTGAAAAATATGCTCCTCCTCGCCTCCATATTTGTTGTTCAATCTGGGTAAAAAATTTTATAAGTCATATATTTGTTGTTCAACAAATGATATGTATTTTGCTTCATATTCTAATTGTCAGTATTACCTCAAGTCCATTTATTTCATTCGTTAAATGTATGTGATGGGTTCAGGAATGAACGCTTACCATATTTGTGTGATATGTCTTATATTTTGGAGTCATGCATATCATAGCTGTTAAGGACTACAATTATAATTGAGATGATGATTATATGGGTGACATTCTTACAGGTTCCTATATTAATTTTTTAATCGTGAGAGCAAGCTAGATCCATTTACTAACAAGTAATAACCTGCTTGTGTAATGGTTGCTATTCTTTTAAGTTATTCTTGAAACCTCATTTTCAAATTGGCAAGTTAATTTTGTCTGCAGGTTGTCAAGGAAAACCAGATACTTCACAAGGGTTCCCAAGTAATAGATGGGGAAACGGATTGTCTGGCTGACAGGAATATTTTTCCTGGAGACGTCTTGTGGGTAACTGATTCAAAGATTCACGAGAATCGTGATATAGCCGGTAGGACATTGTTACACTCAAAATCATAATATTTAATGAGCATTAGTGCTGTTTGATTGAATTTATAGTTTATGATGACAATTTTCTGATACACTTTATGCTAACTGCACAACAATGCTGTTGACACTTTGAACAAGTTGCAATTTTATCAGCATGCCATTATTTCGCATTACAGCTTCTATTTCTTTGTAATTCTGGAGATGGTGATTTTTCCTTGCTTGTTGGGTGATATAGTTTTGTGAGTTAAATGATTTGTTCCTGGTTGGATGATCGATTATATCAATTCTATTGATATTCAATTGTAATGTTACTGGTGTTATCCAATTTCAATTGATTGTCGGCGAGAAAACAAGCAAAATCCGGACATTTTTTTTAAAATCTGTTTCCCAAAAGCCTTTATAGCATAAGAATCCGGTGCCTTCTTTGGATCATAAATATTCTAACTTTGATATAGAAATTGCCAAGAAGATTTCTGATTGTTGAACGTAATTTGTGCCTCTTACGACATCAAATTGCAAGGAAGAGAATTGTTCATCTATCTAACTTTTGGATATGTAATATAAACTATAAAGAATATTCTGGTGCCATAAGAAGTATGTTGACCTATTTAACATAAAAATTCTGCTAGATGCCTATATCAGCAAGTGGTGCGAGTTTTAGGTCCCCCCCCCCCTTTCTTATTTGGTTATCTTATGTTTTTTTTCTTTGGTTTTATTATTTTATTTTTAATCTGAAGATGAACTTAACGGGTGGCAGCAGTTTACCAAGAAAGCATTTTTCTTGGACATCTAATAATTCTTGATGTAAAATTTCTTTCCGCTTTCCTTTGCGTTGTCATTATTGGTTTCATATATCCCAATCTTGGAAGAAAGTTTATATCTGTTGACGTATTTTGCACATGATATACTTTTGATGATCTGTCTATTGTACTTCTCTATAGATGAGCTCTCTAACTCAAATATGGAGGTGCAAAAGGCCGAGGAGGGTTTTCGTGGGACTCTCCTCACATCAAGCATTTCGTCTCAGGCCATCTCGGAAGCATGTTTAAATTAACAAAGTTATGACCATGAAGTTGGTTCCTTCAATTTTGGATGCTAGAAGAGAGAAGTAAATAATCTTCTATCAGCATTTTCTAGGTGCTTTTCCTTCACTAGCAGGTTTTTTTGAAAAATTCTACTTCTTCTGTTGTGGTGTGGATTGCAGGTCTATATAGTCCTTGGTTTTAATAGGGGTCTCTACAAGCATTATTTGTGTCCTATTATTATCTTAAAAGGGTCTAGTTATTAGTGATTAGTTTAAGCCGTTGAGTATTGGTTACTGGTAACTATATTGAAGCACATAATTAGTTGAATAGAAATATCACAAGTCGATCCTTGCTATAATATCTTATTGAATTCATTCAATTTGCTTTTATAGAGATGGTGTGATTTGGTTTTTATTTACTTTAATGCTATTCAGTTCTCCCAGTCTTAGCAAAGGGCACGTGTTTCAGGAAGCTGTTAGAAATAAATATATGTTTTTTTTTTATTAATTTATTTACATTTTTAGTAAGAATGGGCAATTATATTTTGCCTAATTATGCATTGATAATAAATAAGAGATATCTAAGCTATAGAATTTCTCAATTCTAACACAAGATACTTATAAAATCGAACAAATTATCCAATATAACAGAAGTCGTTGAGAGTCTTTTTCTTAGGGAATACAGATGTGAGCTAAAAGATGGTTCAGTTCCATGTCAAGTTCCAGAATGAATGAAAAAGGAATCATTTTAGTGACTTCTATTTTTTGAACCATGCCTGCATGCTTGCAAGCATTAACTCCTTTACGGCTTTACCTGTGCATGGATGCATACAAGGGATAGCAGAATGCATTTGTACAAGTTCATAATTTAGGATCCCTTAACAGAAGTTTATATTTTAGGACCATTTATTATGGAGCAAAGTACTGCGACACTTTCCAAAAGGAATTGTAGTGTAGTACTACCATAAGGCTGGTAATATAGACATTTGGCGGGCTTCATTAACTTATAACTTCCTGTCTTTAACCTTATCAAATTTCAAGCCAATAGGAAAAGTTTCCTTATTTAAATCTATTTAGTAATATGAAAATCGTGCTCTTGATTTTGTATTTTTAAGTTTCCATCTAATGAAGGGAGATTTTTTGCTCTGCTATTGATCCTTCTGTATCGGCGTGGATGTCATATATGTATATATATATATTGTTGATATGTTAAACCTTTTACTGTCTTGAAACTAAAGTAGCTTTCTGGCCTTTTGTCTGTATTGCTCATTCCAGTAATTGCTTATCATTTTCTTATCTGAATTACATAGCAATTTCCTCAATAATACCTTTGCCGAGTTACCCATATTTCCCATTTTTTTTTTTTTTTAAACATTTCTTTTGCTGCCATGTTGACAGGAACGATCTTGGTCTTCAGATGGCTGGACATGGACCTTTTGTGTACAAATTGTTTTCAGAATTTCTTTTTTATGTAGGAGATAATCACATCCTATATATCACATGTAGTGTGATTTGTGTTTGACCTTTCTATATGGCTCAACACTCCATTTCTAAGAGTGTTCTTCCTTCTTCAAAGCCTTGGCTGCTTTTTGTAGTGCTTTAAGGGCTCGGTTTTACTCAGGGTCCCATTTATGGGGGACAATTTTGTACATTGTTCATATTATCTGGAAAACTGATGATCAGTGGGCTGTTGATTGTATATTATGACTGACCGATGGTTTGAATTCATCAGGTTGTTATTGCATATTATAATATCACATAATGTTGCTTTGGGTCATTTTGCAATGTTTACATTCAACTTCATTTTTGACAAGTCCAATACTAACGTATTATGTAGTATTTGCTAATAAAGTTGGTAAAAATTTTGTTCACCTCGAATGTGTCAAATATTCTATGGATCGTGTTTTACATCTCGGATTTCTTAAAATTTATGATATTACTTGAGGACTTCATTTTCAATCATTTAAATACTTAGTTCTTGATAAAAGTTAATGAAATGTGTGGTTGAAAAGTAGTGAGTTGAAATGTGGTTAAAATTAATTATTAATTTTAATTTTAATTTTTTAGAGGAAGCAAACAATGGTTATATATTCTTTAAATAAAATGATTTTTTTTTTTGTGTATTCATAATTTTTCCAAATTTTTAATAAAAAAATTTCACTTTTTAGAAAATCTCTACCAAACAGTGATTTATATTGTATTGATAAATATTTGGTCACTGAAGTGTTCAATACTGGTACTGGTACCACATTTTGGTAAAATTTGCATATATTCAGCATGAATACCTTCAATTAAGGGAATATTTTTATATAACTTCGAAATATGACAAATAAGAAAAGGTCATAAATGTCATTTCATATATAGGATAACAGCTAGACTTCTTGCTGGCCTCATTCAATACAATAATCACGTACCACGCCCTATTTTTAAATTCAAAATCCAGCACCAGCAAGTAATTTCTGTTCACCCAAAAAGAAATAAATAAAAAATAATTCAAACCTCATCACTCAAAGAGTGTCCATAAATACACTCCTCTCTCATTTGATTTCTCCATTTCCACCTTTGGCGTTCCAAGCGAAGCGGCCTCTCACTTAAAAGGGAAGGGAACAAAAAATCAAAAGAAGGTACCCAATCATTCGTATCGTCGAAGGTTGGATTTGCATTTCGTCTCGAATTTTTCGCTCTCTTGATAGAATTTCTCTCCAGCTCAAGGCAAATTATCATTGTCGTTGCTGTAATTATTTACTAAGCTTTTTTGTTATTATTTTTGGTTATAGAAAGATTTTGTGCTCGTATTGATTTATTCCGGAGCATATGATGAGATCTGAAATTCGATGCGTTATAGATCCATTATTTAACGTCTTTTTAAGTAGTAGGTTAATGGAAGGGTTAGATTTCGTAATCCCGATGTCACTGATTCTTTTAAGTCCGATCTGTTTTTTCAGAATAATAATTTGCTCGATCCATCCTGCGTCTTTACAGATCTGCTCTTTCCTGTTGTCTCTTATCTATTTCGTTTGAATTTAGCCTGTCTGTATGTATTGTTGCATAACTAATCACGGCGATGACAATTGATCCGTTACTTTGGGCTCGTGTTGATTGCGCTGAAATTCCAGGCCTTTCTTTGTGGAACGAGAGTTTCGTGTTAATTTGGTCTGAATTCAATTGCTTGATATTTTGTAACGATTATCCTGTTTTGGCGTCTACTATTTCTTCAAAAGAAAAGATTGAAATGTAGAATGCATTTTTTACGGAATTTTGATTGACTTTAAAAAGTGGCTAAGGTTTCAAATGTGAATTAAATTTTCAAAGTGGCATATTTTGTGTGATTATATAGTGATTAAAATACACTGGCATGTGTCCTTTGAATCGTGTATACATGTTTGTGCTGCGGCTTTTCAACAATTGTATGCAGCTTTGGAACGATAGTATGCAATTCAATCACATTTCTCAAGTAATTGTTATCTGCTTTTTCTTTTTCTTTTGGTAAGCTGAACAACATGTCTCATTTGTTTCATATTAGATTAAATATGGATCTCCGCGATTCTTCTTTAATCAACGTCAAACTATGTACTGACGAGGTGTTGGTTTTTCCAGTTTATAGAAAATGGCCGATGCAGAGGATATTCAGCCACTTGTTTGCGACAATGGAACTGGCATGGTGAAGGTTAGTTGATGTTTTCAAATTTTTTTAAATCCTTTTCTCTATAAATTATCTCTGGTTATGTAAAAGTGATAGTTATGTTTATATACAGGCAGGATTTGCTGGTGATGATGCTCCCAGGGCTGTTTTCCCAAGTATTGTGGGTAGGCCCCGGCACACTGGTGTGATGGTTGGGATGGGACAGAAAGATGCTTATGTGGGTGATGAAGCTCAGTCTAAGAGAGGTATCTTGACCTTGAAATATCCCATTGAGCACGGTATAGTCAGCAACTGGGATGACATGGAGAAAATTTGGCATCACACTTTCTACAACGAGCTGCGTGTTGCTCCTGAGGAGCATCCTGTGCTTCTTACTGAGGCACCACTCAACCCCAAAGCCAACAGAGAGAAGATGACCCAGATTATGTTTGAGACCTTCAATGTTCCTGCAATGTATGTTGCTATTCAGGCCGTTCTTTCTCTTTATGCTAGTGGTCGTACAACTGGTGCGTAGCAGTTCTTAGAATCTGAATTTTTGTTCCTTAAATGTGTTTAAATAGTTTTATATGATGCCTATCAATTTTATTGTTGAAAAGGTATTGTGCTGGATTCGGGTGATGGTGTGAGCCACACTGTTCCCATTTATGAGGGGTATGCTCTTCCCCATGCCATCCTTCGTCTGGACCTTGCTGGTCGTGATCTTACAGACTACCTCATGAAGATCCTCACTGAAAGAGGTTACATGTTTACCACCTCAGCTGAGCGGGAAATTGTCCGTGACATGAAGGAGAAGCTTGCTTATGTTGCTCTCGACTATGAACAGGATCTTGAGACTGCCAAGAGCAGCTCGTCTGTTGAGAAGAACTATGAATTGCCAGATGGACAGGTTATTACTATTGGGGCCGAGAGATTCCGTTGCCCAGAAGTCCTCTTCCAGCCTTCTTTGATTGGAATGGAATCTGCAGGAATCCACGAGACTACCTACAACTCAATAATGAAGTGTGATGTTGATATCAGAAAGGATCTCTATGGTAATATCGTCCTCAGTGGTGGTTCAACTATGTTCCCTGGGATTGCTGACCGTATGAGCAAGGAAATCACTGCCTTGGCTCCCAGCAGCATGAAGATCAAGGTCGTTGCCCCACCAGAGAGAAAATACAGTGTCTGGATTGGAGGATCGATTCTCGCATCTCTCAGCACTTTCCAACAGGTAAAAAACTTGTTCTCGTAAAATTTAACGCCAATCCAGTTAAATCAACTGTAGTTTTCCTGAAGATTTTAAAATTTACAAGAAATATTATGAGTTATAATTGATATGCTTTCTTTGTGATACAGATGTGGATTTCAAAGGGTGAATATGATGAGTCTGGTCCATCTATTGTCCACAGAAAGTGCTTCTAAGGTGCTATTATCTGCCTTCAGGGTACCTCTTTAGTTGGCTTTTCTTGTTATGTTTCAAGCGAATTTGGTCGAGTTGACGTCAAGAAGTTTTGAAGTGGGGTTGCGGGAAGATGGTATAATTTGATTCAGATATATGGTCAATTTTCAACTCATGGGGCTTATGTTCTTGTTAATTTATGATTGACAAGAATGCGGTGACCTTTTCTTTCTTGGTGCGTTGTGCTTTAGACGTGTCACATTAATAGGTCATATTTGCAGTTTGAGACTTGTGATTGTAATGTCTCTTGCTCCTTTCCTGTGTATTTCATATTTTCGAAGTTCTTCTTGGGAACAGTATTGTTAATATCTGTTTTATAAGAATTTGCATCGGCTATATCAAATGCTGGCTTGAGTGTTTTAGTACGTTAAGGCTCCGTTGGATGGGACACATTTTCCATGGAAATATTTTTTTCATTTTTCAACTTTTGTAGTGTTTGATAGGCAAAATTTTCCCTGGAAAATATTTTCCGACTTTTTGAGGAAAATAAATTCTTAATGTTTTAGTGGGTAAATATTTTCCAGGTTTTTTTTTTTTTGTTTTTTTTTTTTTTTGGCAATTGGAAAAAATTCTAGACACAATGGTAAAAAAAATTTCACTTTTGTTGACAATTTTCATGCAAAACAAAGCCAAACGAATGGTATTCGATATGATTATTTTTTTTTCAATTNTTCTTGATGTTTTAGTAGGTAAATATTTTTCAGGTCTTTTTTTTTTATTTTTTTTTTTTTGGCAATTGGAAAAAATTCTAGACACAATGGTAAAAAAAATTTCACTTTTGTTGACAATTTTCATGCAAAACAAAGCCAAACGAATGGTATTCGATATGATTATTTTTTTTTCAATTTTTTTTTTATTTGCAATTGGAACAAATTTTAGACTCAATGGTAGAAAATATTATTACTTTAATTGACAATTTTTATAAAAAACGAAGTCAAACGGACACAAAATTTTCAATATTTTCTATGAAAAATTATACAAATCAAACACAATTAATTACAATTCCCAGTAAAACAATTTTTAGGCAAATCAATTTCCTGTAAAACATTTTCTTTTCATCCATTTTTCACATTTGTAATCAAACGACCCTAAATTGTCAAATGTCTTCCTTTTGCTTGGTTCAAGTTCACGCGCTAAATGTGTGTAGAAAATTAATAAAGTAACATGGTTCAGAAAAACGTTTTGTACATATTTGATTTAAAAATCTGATGGATAGCTTTGATGTACAATGCAACATGTGACGATGTCTTTGGAGCAGTGTCTATTTATGAAGTTGAGGTGGTACAACTTGTGAATGTAGCAATGTACATTCACGGGCTACCCTTAACAGACAAAAGATTTGATTATAGAGTGTGTGGTAAATTCTAGTTTTGGATTTAGGGATATTGAGAATCTTGCTTGTCTAGTCTTAGAGAATCTCTTATCATGGTGTAAAATAGATATAAATTGATGTTTAGATCTTCAAAATGATTGAAACCCTTTCCAATGGAGAGAGGTTAACGAAATGCAAATTGCATTTTTCGATAGAAAATGCAAAAAAAAAAAAAAAAAAAAAAAA
>CAIGRT010208879.1:0-13062 GCA_903798405.1 Fraxinus platypoda
ACTCAATTTAATAGCAGGTTCTGCTGTTTGACAAGTTCTGTTGCTTTTGAATTTAAGGGCATGTTCGGTAGATATTATAATCGGATTAAAATTGAAAAACTAGCCGTTATTGTTGACTTTTATTAAATGAGTAGGACCCAATAACGATTATATTTTCAATTTTAATTGGATTTTAATATTTACCAAACGAGCACTAAATCAGTATCATAGCCCTTGTTTAGGTTGGATTAAAATTAAATTTTTAATAGATTTTGATAAAAACTAATGAAATGCACTATTGGAAAGTTAATAAAAATTATGGATATCATGAAATATGTTGTTGAAAATGTGCTTGAGGAAAAATGAGGGCCGAATAGGGGCTTAATGAAACTAGAGGGCACAATCCTTACTCAAGCGCAACAATAATTTGGTGGAAATCTAACTCTCTAGTGAGATAAGCCTTGTATGCCGTTTAGGTTGCATATGCAGAGTCGGCATGTTTGATACGTTAGATTGAATATGCTTAATGCAAAGAGACATGTGAGATACTTGTTTATTATTGTCCGGACAATTTTGCGTACCAATTATGCTCTTAGGTTTTATACAGAATTGGAGTATGAATTTTGTCTCCGTGTTTTCGGGTATCTTCCCCCAGGTTTTGCATCAAATTTTGATTGCTTATAATGACTTAACCTATGGACCTTAGAATCTCGTAGATACGTATAAATATATGCAAAGTTAGTCAAACTCATTGGATCACCAACCATTGCCAAATGTTTTACCTTCTTCAACCATATTAGGAAGCGTTTGCAGCAATCTGGCTGGTAGGTCTACCCTCCTCTTCCAAACTCCAAACCTTCTCCCTTCAAATCAACCCCCTCCCCCCACCACCCAATCCACAATTTCATACACTTGGAGCTAGAAACAATGGCCTTATGCTTTCAACCTCCAAGACCAAGCCTGGAAGAAGATTCAGTTGTACTCTTCTCGACGTCCGGCTCGCCTGAAGAGTCCACCAGTCAGTCCTCTTCCTCACACCACTCCCCATTACAAAATCACCGATCCAAATCTGCGAACAAATTATGCATAACCAATCTTTCCTACACTATACACCGAAATTCGTCAATATCCTCGATGATTTTCCGTGGAAGGAAGAGGGATAAGACGATCAACATTCTGAAATCGGTCTCTTTCACAGCAAGAAGTTCTGAGATTCTAGCTGTAGTTGGCCCAAGTGGCACCGGAAAGTCTACTCTCTTACGAGTTGTTTCTGGGAGGGTAAGAAACAGAGACTTTGATCCGAAGAGTATTTCACTTAATGGTCATGAGATAACTAGTCAAGCTCAGCTGAGGAAGATATGTGGATTTGTAGCTCAAGATGACACTTTACTTCCTCTACTCACTGTTAAGGAAACACTGATGTTTAGTGCAAAGTTTAGGCTCAAAGAAATGAGCGACAGAGAGAGAGTAGACCGAGTCGAGGGCTTGATGCAAGAACTCGGCCTTGTTCACGTGGCTGATAGTTTTGTAGGAGATGAGGAAAACCGAGGGATTTCAGGTGGAGAAAAAAAGAGGGTATCAATTGGCGTAGACATGATTCACGATCCGCCTATTTTACTCCTCGACGAGCCAACTTCAGGACTAGATAGCACTTCAGCTCTTCAAGTTATCGTGTTGCTTTCCTCCATGGCTCAAGCTAAACAAAGAATCATGGTCTTGTCTATTCACCAGCCAAGCTATAGGATTCTTCATTACATATCCAAATTCTTGATCCTTTCTAATGGCTCTGTAGTCCACAATGGTTCACTTGAATCATTGGAAGAAACTATTACAAGACTGGGATATACAATTCCGGTGCAATTAAATGCCCTGGAGTTTTCCATGGAAGTTATTTCCAGGTTAGAAGAGTCATACTCGAAAAATCTTGTCTCTGGTGAAGAGGATAAAGCACTAAA
This sequence comes from Fraxinus platypoda, assembly GCA_903798405.1. Classification (NCBI taxonomy): domain Eukaryota; kingdom Viridiplantae; phylum Streptophyta; class Magnoliopsida; order Lamiales; family Oleaceae; genus Fraxinus; species Fraxinus platypoda. Next base: position 1,935 of record CAIGRT010208879.1, read on the forward strand.
ACAGGTTTCCTGTTTGATATGGAAAAAAGAAGTCGATGTAGTTCAGGAATTACTCGTTGACAGACAAACAGCAGGTGATACTTACTATTTGAGATTTTTTGAGATAATGGTGCTTTGTGTTAGATTTTGGAAGATAATCTATAGAACAAAGCAGTTATTCTTGGCGCGAACAATGCAAGCCATTGTAGGAGGGCTCGGGTTAGGGAGCGTTTATATAAAAGTTAGGAACGACAAAGGTGGAGTCGCAGAACGTTTAGGGCTATTCGCATTTAGTCTTAGCTTTCTTCTATCTTCGACAGTTGAAGCCCTTCCGATTTACCTTCAAGAACGACATGTTGTGATGAAGGAAGCATCGCGGGGAGCTTACAACACTTCCTCGTACCTAATTGCCAATACCATAATCTTCTTTCCCTTTCTATTCGTAGTGGCCATTCTATTTTCTGTCCCATTATATTGGATAGTAGGACTCAATCCCTCGATTTCTGCTTTCATATTTTTCATGTTTGTGGTTTGGCTTATTGTACTGATGGCAAGTTCTTTGGTGCTGTTCTTGAGTGTCGTTTCTCCAGATTTCATCTCGGGGAATTCTCTGATTTGCACTGTTCTTGGCGCGTTCTTTCTTTTTTCGGGCTACTTCATTCCGAAAGAGTTCATTCCAAAATACTGGCTTTTCATGTACTATGTATCGCTTTATAGGTATCCGTTGGATTCCCTGCTTACGAATGAGTATTGGAACGAGAGACACGAATGTCTCTCTAGAATTGGTGGTCAGTCGGAATGCATGCTCACGGGAAGGGACGTGTTGAAGAGTCGAGGACTTGACAAGGACATGAGGTGGGTAAATGTTGGAATAATGTTGGCCTTTTGCGTGTTTTATCGCGTTCTTTCTTGGATAATTCTTGCAAGGAGGGTGTCAAAAACAACCGTATGAGATTGTAATATTTGAGAAAATGGTTCTTTCGAATGTAATGCTGCTTCACATTATAGTGTGACATGAAAACTCTTGTGTACAAATTGTTTAAGAATCTCTCTTTATTAAAACAAGAAGACCCCCGCTTTATATTGAACTCATTTGAATGGTTTTTGATTTATGAATCTGCTAAGCTTATGTTTCAATTTTGAAAAGAATGCAGCTCCAATCTATTGTTCAATTAGAAATTTGGTTTTGAATGAAACATTTGAAGTCTACTTTTCTGTATAGTCGCACAATCAATACACAACTACAAAATTGTCCAGATATCGTTAACTTGTTATGTAATTCTCATAAAAACATGTCTCACTTTCAATTTTTGTACTCAATGCAAGTTAGAAAACAAAATCTAGTTTCACAAAAGATGGACATAGAAGGGCCACATGATAATCAAATAAGATTTAAACGATTTTGCATAGTCAATAAATGATTTTGTAACTATAATAAAATATTGAGAACTATCTTGCTACTTAGATAATAAATTAAAGACTCCTAATGCAATTATTCGTGTAATTAAAGCTAGTAGTTATCATCACATCTCCATAATTCAAAATCAACTTCATGATGCTGAAATAAATATTATATACGATGAAATCTTAATAAATGAATGTTCGACAAATTATAACATTGTTTACATAATAAAATTTATCGGTCCCAACTCGGGCCCGTGTACAAAATTAATTCTCTCTCTAAATGCAAATGATAATATTTTTATTTAAAATTCTTTAGGGTCCAACAAAAATATAAAGTAAATAATAGTTAAGTACGTAAAATTTGTAATGCATATTATGAAAATTTTACTTGAAACTTTTATTTTTCTCAATTCAATTTTTTTCTAAAAACACACATATATAGTTGTTAGCTTTTTCTTTGTACTCAAATTGAACTCAATATTATCCTAATCTTTTTACAATGCATATATATATATATATATATATATATATAACTTCTTTTGTAGAAATAGTTGATGATAAAACAAAGCTATCAACTGTGTGTGAAAGTCAAAAGAGAATTTGGGGGAAAATGATGGTTTGAATAGTAATATTTTGGACTTCCTTATCTTGGTAGCTAATGTGAACTCAATTTTTTTCCCCCATTTAGTTGAATAGATTATCAAATTTTGTTGATAAATGAACACACAAATTATCGCAGCAGCAGAATAAATAAATTTCTTTTTTCTCGTAACTAAGGAGAAATAATGTGAACCCAGAAGAGGACTGAACAATTTTGCTTCACCAGAAAAATACTCCATCAATGAATCATAGCAGAGCCTTGAGACTCGACGGGACCAGTATGAAACTGATAGCATTGTCACCATACAGAATAGAAGATTCGAATCTTCCACAGAATTTCCAAATTTCACTACTCTTTGGCCCACTTTTTAAATTTCTGGTTATTTAATTGGTTGAACAGTTCATTGATGAAAAATATCGCCTGGCTCAGAATGCTACATATTTTGCTTTGAGGGCTTGATCTTTTCTGATAGAAAAATATCTGTAATTTTTGTGGAGCATCAGCAAGAATATGTCGATCTCTAGAGAAATCAAGAAAATCTGGAAAAGTTAGATACCTGTTACAGTACAGTTGTTTTATTGTGACACTTTACTTAATAGTGGCGTGGTATATTATGATCAAGCCGTTGCAAAGTGGCATAGCGAACCATGCGTCGAAATGACCGAGCTCATCCCATACCCAAATCAACCCAAGCTCAAGGGGTCAAGCTCATTATTAAAAATGTGTTATACTTGCAAGGAACCTCAACATTCTCAATTCGAGCTTCACTCCTCGAAGAGGAACTATGAAAAACCTATTCAGTTCAATCGTGAGACACCCTAACAACTAACGAGTTCAAGTGTTCAACCAATAAGAATTAAAGTCCAGTTGAAAGGCACTTACGTTAGTAAATATTATTGTCAAGATAAGGTCGTAGCTGACCTAGTCGTTGTCTATATATATATATATAAGATAGACATAAACGTGTGGTAAGTAATCCTTTATAATTAAGCCAAAACTTCGCCAAATTTTCTTATGGCTCTGGGCCTCTGAATTTGTGTCTGACTAACTGATCGACCTTGTTGACTCGGCTCGGAGACTCTTTCTTCTTTTCTTATTATTTTTCTACTCTATTTTACCCCTCCTCCCAAAAGGAAGCTCGGACTCAGTCCCATTAGCTTCTCTTTTACCCTAGGCCTTGGCCTGAGATTTGCCACTCAAGGTTTGACTCCAAAAAATTTTATTAGATTTTTTGTGGAAGTAAGAAATCAAAATGTTTAAAGAAACCATTTACACACGTTCAATATCCACAAATATTATTTTGCAAATTCCTGATTATAATATAAAGCACCAATAAATCAGAAAATAAAGACATCAACCAGAGCATAAAGAATCTTAAAAAAACACTACTACTGAAAAATGTTGGAAGGAAAAGCAGTAGTTCGCGAAACAGACATGCCAGATGCAATGAAGAGCCATGCTATGGAGTTGGCTTATCAGGCTCTGGATCTACATGAAGTTGCTGATTGTCAATCCATAGCTCATTATATTAAACAGGTATTTATTATCGTCTAACACTCGTGGTATTGGATATGACTGCGTGAAGTTCTTGTCTAATGTTCATAAAAATCGTTAATTTTGTCACAATTGAGCAATGAAACAGTCCAAGACTGTTGAGACTTGGGATTCCTTCCCAGAAGATTAATATGTAAAGGAAGAGTTGCCCAATTCCTTTATAAACCGAGGACCATCCCCGTGTATAGTAGGTGTGGAACTTCTGTTTACACTTTACCAACAAAACGAAGTAATCGTGATGGATTTACAACGACTACTTCTATTAAGCTTTATAAGCATGAGAAATGATCTCTTACCCATGGTGGATAGGAGTTATCTTGTCCACTACTGACGTGAACCTACAATTTTTGACAGTTCAATATGGGTAGGAGTTATCTCGCCCACTATTAACGTGGATCTACAATTTTTGACAATTCAACGTTGACTTATTAAATATTGTAGGTTGACCGTTGACATGACATTGCCGCATCAACTGGGGGCATATTTGATCATATCCACCATAAGTAGGAAATCATTTTTGTTATAAGCATATTGGGCACTTTCTTTGTAGAGGCTCAGACCCCACCCTCATCGTGGATGAGGAGGCCTAGAGCTACTTTCAGTTTTGTTAAATCACCCAATTTAAAACTAGGAGGATTGCAACGACTATTTTTGAGTCTTACATAGCTCTTGAGAGACCTGCCTTTGTAGTGAGAATTTTGAGTCGAGGCCGGTAATTGCACTGTATGGGTTGTCATAATAATAAGCTGCTTTGTGTTGTACAGAATTTTGATAAATGTTATGGACCAGCATGGCACTGTGTGGTTGGCACAGACTTCGGTTCTTGCATTACACATTTATGTGGAAGCTTCATTTTCTTCCGGGTGGAGATGATGGAATTTCTCGTATTCAAAGATGGGAAAGATGTGTCCCAAAGCAAGGAAGAAGCTGTAGGAGTTATGCACAAAGCTGCCTAATAATGTACCATTCATAATCTGTTTCGTAATTTTTTCAACAATTCTCTGTGGAAGGCCTGTAGTAAATATCCAATAAAATTCTAGGGGTATTTGCCCAGCTAGACGGCCTGGTCCGTGCTGCCATATTTGTTCCTGCCAGGTAAGTAGAATAGGGTATCATTTTACACTGAAAGACGATTCTATTTGCATTACCTCAGACTTTGCCTTGCACTCCCCACTTTATTGGCATTATGCTATGCAGGATTGGTAACATCATCTCATCAAAAACAACTTGGAAATAGTACTGTGCTTTCTTTATAATTCAAGGACTAAAATCAGTACAAACACAATTTGAATAGGAAACAAAAAGAGGCAACAAAATTTTATAATGATAAAAGTGACCCTAGAACAATAAAATTAACAAAAACATATTACGAATGATAAAACTGACACAAGAAAAAATGCTATCAAGTAGCCTACACATCGAAAAATTGTTCATGGTAGCCACCATAAAATTTACCACCACAGAATTTTTTCAAGAACACGAGGAAAACTTACATACTAATTCTGATTGCCTTATATTTTAACCAAAAATGATCCTTACTGCACATCCTAGCTTGGTGAAACAAGGTTGCAAACTTCATGGAGGAAGATCCTTAGCTAGATGCAAAGATTAAGAACTAAAAGGCCCTTGTGACAGTAGTTTCTTCAGTGTTTCATACGTCATGAAAGCAATCCCAACACTTGGAACGACCTTGTAGTATTCAGGCATAATCCCTCTGTACAAACCATGCGAGCCTTCAGTACGGATAATGTGCCTAAATGTCCCGAACAACCCAGTATTATACACTCGGGCCCTACCAGCAGCCCCTTCCAATTGCATTCTTCGCCTCACAAGATCCAAAGGGAATGTTGCTGCAACGCATTACGCATAAACAAACAAAAATGTCATAAAATGCTTTCTAGTGGGACGACCAATTATATTAGATCCTAATTTAAAGCATCCTTTTATTAACACTTTCCCTTTGTGCGTGTACAGAGCTGGCCAAAGTTATACAAGCAAATTGGGTTCAAAATTCACCTCAACCAGTATCCAAGTATTCTTGTGATTCCCTAATTGTAAACAGTAATTTCAGACACCAAGATCAGAAACGTGTTAAACTAAACTATGTAGACCCACAAGAGGTTCAATTGAATTCTAAAATTCCAAATCAGGAAAGTCCACCAAATTCTTAACACGGTGAACATGTAAACACAAGAATAAGGATACCTTTCCAGATACAAGATATATTACAAAATATGAAAAATTGCAATAGGAAAAACTGCATAATACAGTCCCCAACCTTTCAATATAGTTGCATAAGTTGTCTTCATGGACTGTTTCTGTCCAATTTTTAGTTAAAAGGACAATTCTACACTTATTTTCATTAAAAGATAAAACAAAATAAAAAGTATTTTCCTCTCTCAAATAAACCAGGGAGAAAAATCCTTCAACATACATCCCCTCAGAGTCACGTGGTCGTAGAACTAAAATATACCAGGAGGGACTGGGTCCCAAAACCAGGGGAAACTGCCCAGAAACCCAAAGTCAGGAGAGGTGGGTTTTGGAGACGGGTGGGGGACAGGGAACTGGGAGTGCAAGAAGCCAAAATTAGGGGCAGAGATGAGAGCAGCGAATGGTGATACGCTTTACTGAGTGGCAAGGCTGGTTTGTTGCAGGGAAGTGAGTGCATGGTTATCAAAATAGCGATCTGGATCATAAGATCGCACGATCCTACAATCCTAAAAAGACAAAACAATTCAGATGGTATACATAACTGCAATTCACTAGGATCGCTAAAAGAATAGCACTAGTGCGTTTTGATGATATCTCTTATGATTGATGAATGGATAACAGAAAACGAGGATACAGTTCATCCACAGCCAAGCAATTATTTGGATGTTCTTGATATATCTGCACGAAGAGAAGCTCGGAAAGATAAGACCTTTTTTAGCATCATGTCTGAATAGTTACTTTGACAAAAATCCTTGCTGTAGACAGCAGTTGAATTTATTTTTTATTTTTTAATTATCGTTTGTCTTATAGTTGTTAGTTTGTTCTTAAAAATTTTATTTTTATCTTTTTCAATATTTCAGATCATTCTTTAGCAGGATATTACAATCCTCGATCCGATCCGCAAGACCCCTCCACCGATACGATCCAATTTAAGATCCAAACAACCTGGAGTGGGTTGGCAAAGGTTCTTGTCTTTTCCCTTTTCCTTTCGTCTTTTCTTTTTTTCCTATTTCCTCTTTAATTTTAAAGATTGAGGAGCAATTTGCTACAAACACTAAAAATTGGGGAAATATGGGGAAATATGCTGCAATTCTTCCATAAAATATACATTTCAGATAGTACAGCACAATCACCTGTTGATGATGCAATGCCTGAAAGGCTGCCACAAGCAAGGCTGACTGCTGCAACAGAATCATTGGGCCTGATAGAGATCAAATTGTGATTCTCAAGAATAATGAGGATTAGGACATAAACTAGAATATTAAATAAATTATACATCAGCCCCTCAACAACTATGTTCTCACCTTAGGGAATGCCAATAGGATCTCAAACTCTCGTAAACAGAAAAGCTTATTGCTATACTGGGTCCAACACCCTGCAACCACCCAAAAAAATGAAATGAGTTATCAAACAGCAAGAGAAAAGAAAACTAGAGATGAAAAGAAGCAAATCAAGAGATGAAGATATACCAATAATGTTGCTCCGAGTCCTTTGTACAAGCCAAAGAAACCTTCATCCCTGCATATGGTATGAAGCGCATGCCAAATGCCCCGGTAATATATTGTATTCCTCTAAAAAGTTTCCAAACTAACTGAATTCAGCCTTAGCATTAAAATAAATTATCGGAATGACATGGATAACTGAGGTATACGGGAGATATCCCCCAAAAGCGGCTGACCATAGAAAACAAAAGTATAAAGGAAGAGGCAAAGTAGGCCGCCAATGACGACACAGAGTAGCTAGAAACCTGTTTTCATTTGAAATTTTATATGCATGTTATCTTTGCTCATTGTCCTGCAATTTATATATATATTTTTAACATATTTCTTTTAGGTACGTGGGGTTTTTGAGTCTGCATATGTATCTACGCATCCGCTGGGCGTGCAGACTGGGTGGCAGCGTGGGTGAGGGAAAGCATGAATTTAAAATGCTAACAAACATACACATTATGATTACTGTACCTGTGCAGCAAGCCGTGTCCTGACGAGATCCAGTGGATATGTGGCAGAAGCAGCTGTCATTCCTGCCAAACCACCACCAACAAAATGCACAAAAACATCTGCACTTGCATTTTCCCCATAACCATCAAGTCCTGGAATAGATTTTAAAATCTGCAAAAGATTCTAGAATCAGTAACAAAGGCAATATGCAACCCGCAAAGCAGCAAACTAAACATGTTTGAATGGAATTAAAACTGTGATCCTAATCTTACAAAACTCACATTCTTGTAGCGTTCGTAAGAATAGAAGCTGATCGAAGAATACGGAAGCCGGTGAGCAATTGTAACCAAATTCCCTTTCCAGAAAGCTCTAAAACCTTCCTCATTGACAATACGTTGGGCCTCACGCCATATGCTAGGCTTTACTGAAACATCAGAGTGCATACCTTGTACCTAAAGCAGAGCCAGCAAGTAATTTTCAAATTAATAAAACTGAAAATATATAAATAAGGAGAGATAAAAGACCAATTAGCTAATATTTAGTAACTGATGCTACAATATGATAAAGGAGCAAGTACAGAGAACCTTTTACTGAGGTAACAAATGGCTAAAATCCAAATTTTTAACACTGTAGTGAAAATTATAGGGTATTATATTCCCCAACATCAAAACAATTTTGGACACCCAAATCTGCACTGTCAATTTTAGTATACCTATTAATACAACAAGAAACTCAAATCTTTACGGCCCCAAACACTATTCTGCCCAAATATGTTCGTACAGATACACACCAATTCCTTCAAACCATTTGGAGATCCTTAGGGAGCTCCTTTTTCCTTCTTTTCATTTTGTTCATTTCATTCTTGCAATTAGAACATTCACCCACAAAAACCCCTAGTAAACAATAACCTTGCAATGACTTCAAATCATAACCAAAAAAAATTCCATCGTGATCAAATATCTTTATAATTAGTAACTTAAGGAGATAAAGAAAAAACTACAACACCTGAAAGAGGATAGTGAGGCGAGCTAGAGGAGCGGTGCAGGTTTTACTGAAAGCTCCGGCAATACCACCGGAAAGGAGTTGAGGAACAGTTCCAATCTGCGTAACAGGCTGCTGCTGCTGCCGCGAATGCTGATGGTGTATTAACTTACTGGTAGATGCACCACCGTCCACAACTCCTCCATGCCGTTGCGGCCGCGAGTGCTGATGGTGTATTAACTTACTGGTAGATGCACCACTGTCCACAACTCCTCCATGCGCCGACATCCCAACTCTAGCTTCCATTTATCGAATTTCACGAAAAGAAAAAAAAAACCCACGGGTGAAACCAAATTATTGATTCAAGGAGCGTGGGAATTGAAATGAAGTAATGCTTTAATCTTTCCTTTTGACTTCTTTGAGAGGTTGTTGAAAATAAACCCTAGATAAAACCCTAATAAGGGGAGTGATTTGAATTTGCGGAATATTATTTTACATATTTCTCATGTGTTTTTGTGTTAGACCGATGTATACAACTCGTCCCACTTCTTCCTCCCTAAAGAAGTCGAATAAAGGCTTATTGAGAACTGGTTCTGCCAAGAAAAGATTCTCACTTCGACAGAAAAAGAGTAAGCGGAATCACGGTGTGACTCACGATGTGGGCCAACAATTAAAGCCCAAGATTTTTCACGTTGTTTACGAGCCTGGCAGATAGGGTCCCACCAATATTTTTATAATTAGCAAAATAGAACAAACAAGCATGATAGGTTAAGCTTATAAAAAAAAATATTTATACACTTTTCACTAACTTTTTATTTTTAGCACATGTTCAATAGCTTTTTTATTTTTTAGGAAAAAAATATTTATTTAAAATCAAAATTGTTAAATACATACTTTACTCGTTTTTTTATTTTAATTAATTATTAATTTAAAAAGCAATTTTTTTAAGCTTGGCTAAGCAAGCTCATATATCATTTCTTTTAGGGATAATTGCAGTAGGGGTATCAAACATTTCATTCAGTAGCAGACTTTGTCCAAATCTTTTATTTGTTCCACCCACGGTACCAAACATTTTATTTGTGCCATCCACGATATCAAACCTTCCAAAATGTCGCTGTTGAAGTCCAAATGGATAGTTTATATTAATTGACCAAATAATTGACACTGACAATAATTTTGACTAATTTTAAAATATTAAAATGATAACTTTACATTTTTTTTATAATAAAATGAGTAAAATCAAATAATTAAAATCAAAAATCAAAAACCAACTTCTTCTCCTTCTNAAAAATCAAAAACCAACTTCTTCTCCTTCTCCTCCATCCACCCCATCCTCACCCCCACCAAAAATCATCACCGCCACTGCCATCTCCTCCACCTCCACAGTCAGATGGAACTAGAAACCTGGAGACAATCTGACTAGGGCCATACCTTTTCGCTACTACACCCCCACCAGATCGCTCACAAAAATCACATCTTTCCCAATTCAAATTTAAGCCATTTTTTTTGGGTTTGCTTTCTGGGTTTTCAACAGGTAGCATCTATGGGTTTGCTTTTTGGGTTTCGATTCCAGTAGACAAAAATTTAAAATCCAAAAGCAATTGACCCAAAAATAGATCAAATCACTAAAAACTCAATACACTTAAACAGTAAAAAGATGCAAATCATACCTCGAATTTGTTGGCGAATGTTGTAATCTAGTTGTTTTTGCTCCTCTCTGGAGTGTCCATCACCACCACCGTGACCCTTTTCCCTTTTTCAGTCTCTTTCACTCTCTCTACTTCCTCTTCCATCTATATAAAGTATATCTATATCTATAGCAATGTATAATTTTTCACTTTTGAATCAATTTATTTCTTTGAGATAACAAACCTTCAAACTTTGCCCTATGGTCTGGAGAAGAAGAAGGGTCAAAAGAGAAATGAAATTTAATGAGCAAGAAAAGACATGAATTTTCTTGTGCTGACTAACAATACTAATAGATTGCCCCACCACTCACCAAACAATGTTGTTGGTGGGAATGAAGGTGGCGGTGGAGGTAATAGTTTTGGAGTTGGGGTTGGGATGGGTATGTGTGGATGTGGAAGAAGAAGTTGGTTTTTTGGTTTTTGATTTTTAATTTTAATTATTTTATTATAAAAAATATAATGTTATCATTTTAACATTTTAAAACTAGTCAAAATTATTGTCAATGTCAATTATTTAGTCAACTAACGGTCAAACTAACAGAAACAATTCATTTGGACTTCAATTGCGATATTTTGAAAGGTTTGGTACCGTGGGTGACATTTATGAAAGGTTTGGACAAAGTTTGCTACTAAATGAAATATTTGGTGCTGTTGCTGTAATTATCCCTTTTTTTTTAACTATGTTTTTTATAAATGTAAACTCGGTTGCAGATCGATATTCAATATATTAGGGCCTGTTTGGTATGGCTTAAAAGCCAATTAAAATTAAA
>CAIGRT010208904.1:0-17470 GCA_903798405.1 Fraxinus platypoda
GATTTATATACTAACCATTAAGAGTTGCGAATATGAGTATGGCATTGCCATTGGCATGGGCATTATATATTGTTGTGGCGTTGGCATTGACGTTGACATTGAATGTTGCTGTTGATTACTTGATTTAGATCGCACCTGCATTTTGCACTCGAATGAATTTGGTATTATTGAAAGAAATGAAGTGAAAACAGCTTTTGATTCGTACATTACATACCTTAGATTTCTTAGCCTTCGCCGCCTCCAATGCTCATTTTCTCCTTTTTGTCTTCGGGGCTCCCTTTTTCTTCGACGATATCGGATCCCTAACAGTGCCGTTGCTTTGAGTTTGAGATTCAAACCCACATTGAAAAATGTTATTACTACCGGAACTCGACTTTGCCAACATGTGATCTTTTTTATGAAGTTGTATCCAGTCCATGATTGCACGATGCCTCGCTTCATCATCTGCTGCAAGGTCTGCCACTGTGGCAAATTCCTGACACGTCTCGTCATACCTCAGCTGTGCAGGAGTACTAACCATACCAGCATAATTCACGATAACCCGCGTGTGTGCTCTGCTAACATCCCTCCTCCATCTGCGCAGTATATACCGATCCGGCATCACGTCACATCATTACGTATCAACACTGCGATCGCATGCCTACATACTATACCCCGAAATTCAAACAGACGACAACTACAGATGGTGTCACAATTCTCTCGATTAAACAACACCTGATATTTTTTTCTACTGCGCCGATCGCCAATCACAATATCCTCACAGACCTCGTACATCGTACCCAGATATCCTTCAGAAGCAGACATGAGGTCACAGTAAACCTTCCATGTAAACTCGGCCTGAACTTCCCTGAACTTCGAAATGGTGTACAATTCCTGATATTGCTTTTCCATTTCTTAAGTTGTCGTACACGGTAGCATTTGAGAGAAAGACTTGAAATCCGCCTGAAATTCTTTCTCTACCTTATTCCGTAATGCTCGCTCGTATTTAGGGATGGCAACGAGCCGAGCCGGAAAAAAAAATAGGACCGAGCTTTTTTTGGCCCGAGCCGAGCCAAGCCCGACCAAAAAAAATGAGGCTCGGCCCGAGCCTTAGCGGGCCGAGCCGAGCCAGCTCGGATTTTTTGGTTTTTTTGCGTTTTTTTTTTCTTAGCTGCTGCAGACAGGGCCAGGCAGCAAGAAAGCTGCTACTAGCAGCCTGCAGGCAGCAAGTAGGCTGCTGGCAGCAGCTTGCTGCCTGCTGCAACAGGCAGCAAGGCAGCAAGCAAGATGCTGGCAGCAGCTTGCTGCCTGTTGCAGCAGGTGCAACCAGCAGCTGGCAGCAGCTGGCAGGCAGGCAAAAAAAAATTTTTTTTTTTTTTTAGGCTCGCCCGGGCCACGGGCCGGCCCGGGCTCGAGCCGACTCCCCAAAGTGGGGCTCGGCCCGAGCCTGGGCTCTGTTCGGCCCGGCTCGGACTTTTTCCGAGCCGAACCCGGGCCGTCCTAGCCTCCGAGCTTTTTTGCCACCGCTACAAATGGTTAAGAAAGGATTTCAAACTGAATGGGTGGTGAGAATGAAATACTTTACAAAGTTCGGTCAGTCGTGAAATCGGGATAGGCGCTAGTGGTTCCGTTGTAGGCTTGGTGTAGCGTTAGTCTATCCTGTAGTACCGTGTCTATAGTGGTATGTTACCGTACTTTTATTTTATTCAATTATGTTTTTAATGTCTAACTGATTTAGGAAAGGTAATAATTCAAATAGTAGAAATGATAATTTTTCAAAATGATAAAGAAGAATTTAGTCAAGATCATTCATTAGATCATGCATCTGCATCAAATGATTTCAATTCAAATGAACTTCAAATTGTTCAAATTAAACGAAATTATTCTTAAACAAAAACTTCAAAATTAGACTATTTCAAAGACAGATAAAAAATTATATCTATGAAATATAAATGTTTAATTTTCGTCAATATTATGTTATCAAAACTCTTGAGCAAACTATTGCTATAAAAAAATCAAACAATTTCTATAAATTTATTTTCAAAAGAAGTTATTCATGCTCACAAGAATAAATTTAAATATCTTTATGTAGGTCTTGTTGAAATTGCTGTCAAACGTTTGTTTAAACTTGGTCTAGACATTTATGTTCTCTTAACTTTTAGATATAAGAGACTTCTTAGGTTTGAACATTCATTATTATCCATACTGAGTCAAATCTTGAAAGTGGTCCAATATTTTCAAATTGTTATTCAAGTTTTTGTATCATTCTTCGAGATGAAGTTATTCTTAATGCTCTAAATTTTTATATTCAAACTAAGAATTTTGATGTTGATAATCGTTCAAAAGCATTTGCTATAATATATTATAAGCTCATGAACACTCAACTCAATATTCGTGCTTTTAAGCCCTTGTTTGTCTACCATTTTTCAAAACANCTACAGTAATCAATTTTCACAACACATTCAAATAATAAAATATTCTACACATAAACCAATAAAGTTTCTTTCAATTTTAACCACACATTCTCCAAAAAATACTATTCAAAACATCATTTTTTCTCCCATAATGGGAGACAAACAAGCTCTAAATCTTCTCTTAAAGATGAGAATCTTTTGGTAGAAGTCAATCATCTTCATTCAAATATTATGATTCCTAAAGGAATACCTTGAAATCTTTAATCTCGAAGACTTGAATGGAATTTTGAGAATGCTCAAAATCCAGTTCCTGCTCATATTAGAAAATCCTAGATCAAATTATTTCATTCCCCTGACGGGCATGTCAAAGTCATCTTTGATAAACCCTCTCCATCAATTACTCTTCATAGATCTTATTCTTCCAGATTTGAATATAGATCTGAGAATAATTCTTTTAAATCTTTTAGATTTTCTAACTCTTTTGGTAAACTGAAAGGTTTCAATCCAAAAATTCCAGAGACCAAATATTCTAATAAGGTTGAAGATTCAGAACAACTTGATTCTCTAACTCTATCAGATATGCTTCCATCTGAGAAGCTTGATCAGCAATGTAATATCATTTTTTCTATTATCAATAGAAGACATGAATTCAAATTTGATCGAACTCTTTTCGTCAAAAATTTTAGACATGCTCTTAAAAGAATGTTTTCAAAAGAAGAATTAGAATCTTTATGGAAAGAATTTTATAATTCTCCTAAAGATTTTAGTTTCTATGAATAGTCATATTTCAAGATTTTTGGTAAAAGAATTTTTAAACAAAATCTATTCAAAATACCCATATTAACAAGAAAACATGGAAGACTTCATTTGATCAAACTTTTCAATCTGGACGTCACTCGATACAAAAAATCATTTTTTTCACATAGAAACACTGAAATTATTGCATCTCCTCTAAAAAAATTTACTTGATTTAACTGTTAGAATGGGAGAATCCAGTCCATTTTCCAAGTTTTCCTTTGTTTGATAGGTTTTTTTTTCTAGGGAAATTGTTTTCCCACTTGAGGCCACACGATCACATTTTCTTGCTTTTTCTTGAAATCATTTTCCCACCAAAGTGGTGGGAAAATGGTTTTCCAATTTATTTATTTATTTATTTTTTTGCAATTAGAAAAAATTCTAGATACAATAGTTAAATAATTGGAACAAATTTTAGACTCAATGGTAGAAAAAATTATCACTTTAATGGACAATTTTCATAAAAAATGAAGTCAAACGGATACCAAACTTTCAACATTTTCCAGGTGAAAAATTATATCAATCCAACACAATTAATTACAATTTCTAGTAAAACAAATTCTAGACAATTCAATTCCCTGTAAAACATTTTCTTTCCACTCATTTTTCACATTTGCAATCAAACGGACCCTACTATTGTTCTTCAGTCGATTTGTTCTCAAATATCTAGAATTGAGAATAATTTTGACTCTGAGGCATTCTCATCCAACAAGGAGGCGAGGAAGCTTATAGAGTCAAACATTGTAGAGTCAAATCTTATTTTTAAACCTACTGATTCAAAAATGCTTCCAAAATTAAAGAAAGATACTCTTTCCTCAGAGTCAAGTATTTTACAATAACTTGTAAATCAAATTTCTAAACTCGAAAATTCCAAGAATATCAATACTATTGATAATCTTGAAAACCTTGAATCTCAATTTATTGAGGATGAATCTCTTCAAATCAATAAATTGAGAGGACAACATTCAAAGCTTCCAACCTATTACAATCGTCCATCTTATCCTAATACGTTATATGAGGAAAGGGGAAAACCTCAAAAATCATACTCTGGAGATGAGATCATTGAATAGAATATTGATGGTCTTACAGAGTTTCAAATTATCAGAACTATCGAAAACATGGCCGTATGTTATAATATTTATCTCAGTCGTGATATTTCTCCTTCAAGCAAATGTACAAATTTAATTACTGGGTTTACTAGAAAAATTAAATTTTGGTGGAATAACTATCTCAACGATGAAGATAGATCAAAAATTCGTAATGCTACTAATGAGCTACATAAAAATGATAGCTTCAATACTTTAGCATATTCAATATTAAAGCACTTCATTGGTACTCCTACTCTCCTTCAAGAAAGGTCCTCTAAGGTTTTATTAAACCTAAGCTGTCCTAAACTGCACGATTTTCACTGGTGTAAGGATATGTTCCTTACCAGAGTCATGATTAGAAAAGGTTAATTTGAAAAATAAACATATTCAATTTCATAAAGAATAAATCAGGTTTCAAAGAATTGAAGGGCAAATAAAAAATCTTTCAATTATTGAAAAGATCTATTTACTTCAAAAGACAATTGAAGAAAAAACATGTTCTACTATTTCAAATGTTTTTTAGAATATAAAGAAACATGTTATTTCTCTTCCCTATAATTCTGATTTTCATGAATCCAACATTCCAACAGAATCTCGTTCCATTCAAATAAACAAGGAATTACTTGATCATTGTATCAAGGAAATCCAAGATTTATAAGGAAAGAAATTGATTTGATCCAGTAAATTACCCTGGAGTTGCTCAGTCTTTTATGTCAACAATTTTGCTGAGATTGAAAGAGGAGCTCCACGATTAGTCATCAATTAAGAAATTCTGAAAAAAGCTATTCAATGGATAAGATATCTATTATCTCAAAAGAAAGACGTGTTAAATAGATTATTCAAAGTCGTCATCTTTTCAAAATTTGATATGAAGTCGGAGTTTGGCAGATCCAAATTAAGGAAGAAAATAGATATAAAACTACATTCAATGTTCTCTTCGGACAATATGAATGGAATGTTATACCGTTTGATCTAAAAAATGCCTCTTCAGAATTGCAAAAAATTATGAATGATATTTTAATCATTTTCAAAATTTCAAAATTGTTTACATTGATAATGTTCTTATATTTTCAAAAATTATAGAACAACATTTCAAATATATCGATACATTCATTCACATTTTTAAGAATAATGATTTAGCAATCTCTCCTAAGAAAGTTGTTCTTTGGTTAAATTCCATTCTGGTGTCTGGACTAGCCTCAAAAAAATTATTCTACTATAAAAAAAGAAATTTTAGCAATTATTTTATGTATTTCAAAATTTTAAGATAATTTAATCAATAAAAAAATTGTTTTAAAAACAGATTGCAAAGCATCAAAGGAAACATTACAAAAAAAACGTAAAAAACCTTGTTTCAAAACAAATTTTCGCAAGATGACAAGCAATTTTATCTTGTTTTGATTTCGAAATTTTATATCTACAAGGTAAATCAAAATTTCTTGCAGATTTCTTGACTAGAGAGTTTTTGCAGAAAAAACAATTGAGAGAAACAATTGAGAGATGGATCCTTCTTCTTTAAAGAAGAATAAGAAAAAAAATCTTCAATCCTTATTCTTTCAGTTGAAGATTACATTCAATTTTTTTTTCATGGATTAAAAAATGAAGGACAAAGTTCTTCTACTTCTCAAAAAACCATGCTTGCTTAAAAAAATCCATTTAGAGGGTGTTTGATGGATATTATTATTAAAGAGTGATATGAAGAAAAATATATGGTTAAAAAGTAAGGAAAAGTTATTGATGTGACGTAAAATATTATTTTATTGAAGAATGTATGGTTGAAAATGAGTTTTGAAAAAAATGTATTTTTAAAGAATGTGTGTCAAATAAGGGTTTATACAAATACCTCGGAGTAAAAGGATCTCTGAAGAAAATAAAACCTCAAATTACAAAAAAAAAACCGTTCAACATCTTTTCATTACTTTACTAAACCTATTTAAATTCCTGTTTTTGAAATGGAGACTTCTTAAATCCATAGATACTCTTCTCTTGAGGAACGTTTTCAAAATTTATTCCCTCCTCATTTCCATTTCGCTCCAAGAAATATCAAAAAGACCCGAGCTTATTATGAAACTATCCTAATCAAATCAGAATCGGCCATAATAACTCATATTCAAAATCTTCAAAAGAAAAACTATATTGATTTCTCGAAAATTTCAATTCAATGGGTATTGTCTTACGAAGACCGATTGCAAAACACATGGAAATGAGAAAAAAAATTTGTCTATCTAAAGATGATTAATTTAAATCTCATTTCAATTGGTTCGAATATTTTGGACTCGACGAGATGATTTTACCCAATTTTACTCGTCAAGGGTTCGAATACTTCAAAAAGGAGGCAAAATCATTTTTAAAACCTCAAGAAAATCTTTCATTTCAATTTACTCACAATCTCAAGGTCTCATGGATTTTCTATTAGGACTATCAAGCTTTTCAAAATACAAGTTCCGAATTCAGCCCCTGTTTGACACCCATTTTTTTCTCATTCTATTTCTCTTTCTTTATTTCAACCACACATTCTATTAATAAAATAACATTACACATAAACCCAAAAATTTTCCTTACTTTTTAACCCCACAATCTTCCATCAATCATTATTCCAAAAATTATCTTTCAAACAAAATGAGTGTCAAACAGGGGCTGATGTCAAAAGAATAGTTAGAAGACTCAAAGTTAAATGATGATCAAAATTTCACGAGACATTGTTGTCCTAAATTTGTAAACTCATGGATTCAAGAACAAAGAAATATTAGTGTTCCAAAATTTTTAAAAATAAAACTGGACAGGCACACCAATTTTCTTGCTGAAAAATCAAGACTTATAGCTATGTTCAATCGGTACAAAACTCTAGAAGAATTACAATAGTTTCGAAAAAAAATGTTTCTTCTCTTAATCAGAATCAACAGATTATGCTCAAAGCAACGAATACATGTGCTTTGTGTTAGATAATATTGATTATTTGATTGAACAGAAAACTCAAAAAAATCCAAAATGATTACATGGACGGTGGATCCAACTATTTAGATGAATATTGGAATCACTGAGTTCAAGGTTCAAGACAAGTACACCGGGCAAAAAATCGAACAATAATGCTACGTAGCCCCAGTGGGGTTGCATTTCAGTCTAGGTGACATTAAATGATGGGCTAAATGATATGTGAAATTAAATGACTTATTTAATTTCACATATCATTTAATGTCACATTAACGCCATCTAGACTGAAGATGCAACCCCAATGAAGATGAATAGCATTGCTTAAAATCAAAAGTTATAGCAGACAAAAAAACAACGACAGATATTATTGCTCCATATATTGTCCGCAAGATTTTCCAATACAACACAATTCAAGATGGTTTCAAGTTGGAAACTTACGGTTTCAAGTTTTAACCGGAGATAAAACATTTTCAAGAAAGTTTTAGAATTATCTCTTCTTCGCTCCAATTTCTTATCTTTCTTCTGCTCCGATTGCCTCTGAATACCCATTTTCACAGGTTCTTTAGATACGGGTCCAACTAATTTTTCGATTTTTGTTCCATCTTTTGCTTAAAATTGATATATATATATATATTTTTAGTCCAGATTTACATATTGTGCAATATTTCTATGATTGAACTCCTTTTTCAGGCTTGAATGAGAAGAAAGATTTGATTTTTGGATAAGAGAGTTGATTATGAATGCTCTATGATGTGTTGTATGATGATGGCGATGAGTCTTTTGACCACTGAAAAGAGAAAATAAGAAAAAGTGCAAAGAAAGAAAATAAAAGATGCACCCTTTGAATCAGAGAATTGTTGCCTGCTGTTGTCATTGGAAAGCGATATAGAGGCAATTCAATTTTCCTTCTTTCTTTATCCTTTTTTCACCCCTCGTGTGCGCCAGTCGTGGGTGCTTTCTTCAAAGTCTGTAAATTGTATTTTCAATAGTTGGGTAGTTTTGAACTGCTTGTGGGTTCGCCCAAGATGCCTATGTTTCAGCCTTCAAAGAGGGAAGGGCTTGACAGTGGCAGTGATGCGCATGTTCTAGATCTAGAAACTGCTGTGAAAGATGGAGTGTTGGGTGGAGGTGGAGGTGGAGGTGGAGTGGTTGGAGAGAAGTTGGATCTGAAGAAACTGATTGAAGAGCTAAATCCATCTGAAGTTCCGTCAGTGTTCATTTGCCCCATTTCTCTCGAGACGATGCAAGACCCGGTTACCCTTTGTACCGGGCAAACCTATGAGAGGTCCAACATTCTCAAATGGTTTAATTTGGGGCATTATACTTGCCCTACTACCATGCAAGAGCTTTGGGATGATACGGTTACGCCTAACAGGACCCTTCACCATTTAATCTATACTTGGTTTTCGCAAAAGTATGTGCAAATGAAGAAGAGATCTGAAGATGCACATGGAAGGGCATCAGAGCTAATTGATACACTGAAGAAGGTAAAGGGCCAAACTAGAATCCAAGCCCTCAAGGAGCTGCAACAAGTTGCGGCTTCTCATTCGACTGCTAGGAAGGCAGTGGTTGATGAAGGTGGGGTGGCTCTTCTGTCGTCTTTGCTTGGTCCGTTTACTTCCTATGCTGTAGGTTCAGAAGCTATAGCCATTCTTGTGAACTTATCTCTAAGTTCTGAATCAAAAATGAATTTGATGCAACCTGCAAAAGTGTCATCAATTATAGATATTTTGAAAGAAGGATCCATTGAAACAAAAGTAAATTGTGTTAAGTTGATTGAAACATTGATGGAGGGGAAATGTTTTCGAACAGAAATTGTTTCAAGCCATAGCTTGTTGGTTGCTTTGATGAGGCTGGTGAGGGATAAGAAACACCCTAATGGACATTTGCCTGGGCTTGGTCTTCTAAAATCGATTTGCGTACATAAGCAAGTTAGGAGTTTGATTGTGAGTGTTGGAGCTATTCCTCAGTTGGTGGAATTGTTATCTGGATTGAATCCGGAATGTTTGGAAATAGCCCTTTTCATTTTGGATATCTTGTCCTCTGTGCCTGAAGGGAGACAAGCTTTGAAGGATTGTTCACACACTATACCTAGTATGGTCAAACTACTTATGAGAATTTCAGAAAGCTGTACAAAATATGCACTTTCAATCTTATTGTCCATATGCAAACTCTCCCCCGACGAATGCTCGTTAATAGCTGTTGATGGGGGTGTTGCAGCGAAGCTCCTTCTTGTCATCCAGAGTGGTTGCAGTCCTGTTCTGAAGCAGCAGGCTGCTGAGCTTTTGAAGCTCTGTAGTCTGAATTATTCGGATACTATCTTCATTTCAAAGTGCAAACTGACCAGAACGATCCAATGAAAACTGAATCATGGTTCTCTTGTGCACTTCACACTTTGAGGGTTCGACACAAATTTGGTGTGGAGGTGCAAATGTATTGATTACTTCTAGCTGATTCTGACATACGTGGAGATCTGTATTGTATGTAAGCATGCCTTGTGCTGAAGTTCTCCAATAAGCACTTGAAATAGGAGATGGTTTAAAAACCTCGCTCCCAAAAAGGTTTCGTTTGTAAAGGTATAAAGAAATAGTGCAAATTGATTGTGTATAATGGAGCTTGCAATAGCAATTGTAATTGGTCAGCAGTTGTTTTGCTCCATGAATCTCTTTTAATTCTCCGATTCTTAGGGATTCAAGATCCTCCAATTTTCCTTGGCAACTTTGTAGAAGTTTTGTATTGGCCTTACAGTGCGTAGAATTTAGTGAAAAACTAGATATCCATTCAATATGTACAGGCAATCACAGATTTTCTGTTCATTGTCCTTTTTCTGTATATATATATATATATATTTTTGATACCCAGGTCTACCAGCTTAGTCAGACTAAATCCTGGACCTCTAGCCATCGGCCCCTCAGCGACTCGAGGAAGTAAACCGCGGGTTGTGTCCTTGTTGGCTCCCAGGTTCCTGCATTGCTTATACTCCTGACCCTAAAAGAGCTCTCATCACTGCCTTCCAGTCATTGCCTTGCTTCCAAGACTCATACTTTCCAGGATTCGAACTCTCCACCCTGGGGTTGCAAGCCCACAAATGCAATTGTTCCACCAACTCGGATGTGCCCCGGGGGGCTCCTTTTTCGGTATATTATTTGATCCTATGCATGGTTGTTTCTGTATATTATCCAGTTGCATTCTCGCACGAATCACTCTTAAGTGAGCTACTGATGCTATTTTNCAACTCGGATGTGCCCCGGGGGGCTCCTTTTTCGGTATATTATTTGATCCTATGCATGGTTGTTTCTGTATATTATCCAGTTGCATTCTCGCACGAATCACTCTTAAGTGAGCTACTGATGCTATTTTTGGAATACACCCCTCCAAAATTTTACTTATGTAGATGCACATGAGAAATTTGTCGCCGCCCATCAAGGTACAAACTGTAAGAACTTTTTCTTGTACCTTGATGATCTTGAAAATTTTCAGTCTCCTCAGTTGCATTAGTTACGAGTTTTATTGAATAATTATTCATTTCTTGTTCTTGGCGACGTTAAATCTTGAAGCTTCGACTACAGAGGAAAAACTCTCCAGTATTATAAACTGTATTATTTCATACGAAGGTATGAATGAGGAATTTTATGTTATTTCATTCTAGTTGACCATGCCTAGGTGTGAAACGATAAACAATAAACATAGAAGGGATTCTCATTGGTTTCCAGATTCAAATAAAAGCATACATACAAGTAAAAAAGTCAACAGATATTAGACACAAGAATGCCCCAAGTAAAGCCCCCTTTGCCCCCATCTCCTCCTGCCCTTCCAGTCTCATTCCTGTAATACAAGAAGAGCCAAATTAACAACTTCACAAATAATAACATTAATCCAACAAGAAATCTTTCCAAATTTAGTTGAGAGTTTTCTACCTGAAAAATTATATTTAGACATTTGGGTCGATGAGTTCCCCATTCAAGTACTCTCTATAGGCAGCAACGGGCCAGATGAAGCCTCTCCAGATAAGCCTGTTGGCCAATGGAACGTCGATGATGATCTCCTTCTGGGTTGGCTTCTTGTCGTCCCTGATGGCGATCAAGTAGCTCCTACCTACCCACCCAATCCATCCGGCAATGTACAAGAACAGAATCCCCGGAGTTATGAATTCACCCCAGTGTCTCTGGTCCCCGCTCACTATCAAGTGAGGCAAACCATCTGATCCACACAACAGACCTTGCTTGCCATAATTCTCAAACCTGCATCGTAATCACAAATTTGGGATTCATTTGTCAGCTCATTGTTGGGCTTAGGAATTTGATCTTATGTAAATTTTAATAGCTGCAGCATATTAAAATGGAATTGATCCAAGACATTCCTAAATGACTAATACGAATCAGCACTTTGAATTACTTTCATAGGTGATAGCAAGATTTGCTCTCAAGCTCAAGCTTTTAGAGAGTTGCACATCTTTTTTTAAAGTTTTATCTTCAACACCGATTGCATCAACTAAAGGTACATCAAGATCAAATAATTACTTGTAGTTTATCCACAACAAAACGTGAAAGAATTGATTACCGTCGCTTTGTCTTCTCCATAGTGGCCTTGATGGCAAGAGCAGGAGCACTGTCAGGAGCATAAAGCTTCAAGGAAGACTCGAGCTTCTTGAGCTCCTGTTTCTCACGCTTGGCAAACTGCTTAGACTCCTTGCACGGCGTCAATCCCGATATGTCGGCCGATGCTGGTAGCACTGGTGCCGATAACAGAATGGACGATAGCGCAATCGCAGCAGAAAAGGCCTTAAGCGATTGCTCTGAACTTGAATCAGATGATGTACTCTGGTTAGGAGAATTAGCTTGGAAAATAATGGTTGCAGCCCTTTTTTTAGTGCCCAATTTTGGTAAAGAAATGGGTTTCGAAAGGTTTGAAGGAATTGTGAGCGACATTTTTTGAGTACAGAAAGATCGGAACTGAAGAGAGGTTTGGATGGAGAAGTGTGGACTGATGATTTTTAGATTGTGGGAGTAGTGGCTGTGAGAGAGGATAAGGTGCGGTGAAAGAGTAACAGGTGCTGAGGTGGATGGTTGTGATTGGTTAAGAGTTTTGATTTAGATTCTCCCTTTCAGTCTATCCATGAAGGAACCACAAACAGAGGATATCAGATATACGCACAGCACAGGTTCGTTACGCGTTTAAGATAATTAAGAAAAAATCAAATAAAGACCCGAGAGAACATGAAATTTCACAATCTAAGGAAATAGAGATCTTCAAATCTTTACATATCTCCGAAATGAATTTTTGTTCATTAGATAATGTGATAACGTCCCATTTGCACCATATTGCTTGTACAAAAAATGCCAATACGTTCTTTTGTTATCAATTTTTACTTTACCATATGAATCACGACAATTAAATATAACTTCAATTGTCACAATCCAATAGAAAAATAAAAATGAGGAAACAGTACACACCATAAACAAAAACCTCGCAAGGAATTCATATTCAGAGCTTGTTTGGGAGGGATTAAAATCAAATTAAAATTGAAAATATAGTTGTTGGAGTTTACTTTTATTAGATGGATGGGACCCAATAACGGCTATATTTTCAATTTTAATTGGATTTTAATCCATCCCAAACAAGTTCTCAATCTCTACAGGGTACAAAATTTTAAATTAACACAAATTAATTAGGCTTCTTGCACAAGCATATCAATGGTTTTGAACACTGGGAGGATTGTCAGTTTTGAAATGAAGGATGAGAATCGTGTTGTTGTCTACCTTTTAGATCTACCAAGAAATTAACAGCCCAAACCAACAAGTATTGACAAGATAATTAAAGGAGAGAGAGAGAGAGAGAGCGCGCTAAGGAAGCTGGCAAAGGATGATTAGTGCTAAATAGGATCCATCCATATTAGAACGAATCTGCTTCACTGGAAAATTGAAATATCAGATTTCCCAAGAAAGAGACTTCGAATAACGGTGGGCTTAACCTTAAAGTTACCAGATTTCAACAAGTACTAAACATTCCCTTTATAGGTTTATCGATGTTTGACAGCATCATATTTGAAATTCATATATCTAACACGAAGTTTACTGGTAACGTTCATAAGATAGTATTTATTTAGGAGCAAGCACAAATGAAATAGAATAACGACTCTTATGGATAGAGATCCCAGCCCTCCCAATTTAATTGGCTCATTGTGCGTTGATTACTCAGCAGCATGATTACATCCTCTAGCACACACAAAAGATCCATCTTCTTTTTATATTCTCATACGCAGTATGGGAATAGTTTTGTTGAGTTGGCTTGAAAACTCTCTGCCAATTCAAGAATGGATTTTCCAAAAATAATGAAATTTAAGAGGAGAGACACGAATAATGCAGGCCAATTTCCATCAAAATAGATTGTCATTGCAAATGATGAAATCTGATTAACACAAGTAAATAAGGTACAATGTGGAGCTAAACACGAAAAAGGGAAATCTGAGAATCCAACCAAATACCAAACTGAAAGGGAGAAAACGGAAAAACATGATAATCCTACCAAAAACCTTCAACAGCTCCCTAACAATCTGCAGGTTGATCAACTTCAGCATCCGGAGTGTCAACAATTGCCTGCTCAGCTTCCTGCACATCTTTCTCAGTCTTCTTACCTTTCTTACACTTATAATACACACTCATGAAGGTACCCACAGCTCCATACTTCTTCCTGCATTGTTCATAAAGACCAGCATCGAACATTCTCCAGAAACTCTTTTCATTAAGCTCGGACACAGCATATTGTGGCTGGAACCCATGGTTTTCAATCAACCAGTTCTCCATTCGACGCACTGCGTCGGCTCCATCAAACACCTCGCCCCTCAAGACAGGTCCAGGAGCATAGTAGACTCCAACATCAGTATACATCTGAGCATAATGTGTATCACCCTGCCTCCTCTGGAGCTCAAATCCTGGTTCGGGATACACCATAGTTTTCACAGGGAGCTTATATAGTTTGTGTGGACATAGCCAGATGGGATATATCTAGAGAAACACACAATTGTTAGCATAATTGAAATTGGGAGCTCAAGCATGAAGATATAGGCAAAACAACAGATTAAGGGTTTGCAAATTTTACAATTTAGAAACAGACAAGAATATAATACCTCCATCTCACGGTCGACCCACTCCAGAGCATCTCCAACCTTGTAAAGGGGAACAAGCATATCTTGAATGACGTGCATCTCATGGTAATAGTTCCTGATAGCTTCACCTTGAGTAGCCTTGAGAAGAGAAACCTTGGGGGGCATCAACCACCCAAAGAGAAACCTGAACCACCATTGATCAGCAAATGGAAGGATGAGCTTCCCTTCCCAGTATAAGCATCTTGTATGCCTGTGGTAATATTCTCTGGTGGGAATATACTCCACAAATTCCCCCTTTTTCAATGCAGTATGTGCATGCTGGTAGAACCAGGGTTTGAACCACCAACCAACACTGTTGATTTTATTACCCTTCTTTTTGGCTTCTTCTTTTGAAGCGTATCTTCCCGTCATACAAACTGCTTCTGTTGGAGTGTAAATCATAGTTTCAACAAAGTCTGGTACCTTTTCAGGATTGTCCTGATCTCCATCCCTTGGAGCAAAAGAATCCACGTACGCTTGAGCAAGCTCCTTCAGGTTACCCACTACAGGCTTGTATGTGAGTCTCATGTATTCCTTGACAGGTATAAGCTTAATCTCGGCTGCAACAAGGAGTCCCAATGTCCCTTGAGACCAGGGGATAGCATAGAAAAGATCAGAATACTCATTGTCCTTTGTAGCTCTAACCAACTTCCCATCTGCCAAAACAATTTCATAGGCCACAACAGTATCAGAGAACAAGCCATAAATATGGGAGCTTCCTTCAATACCATAGCCATTGATTAGACCACCAACAGTAAGATCATCGAGTTCAGCAACAACTGCAAGGGAAAGATTCATTGGGACAGTGACCCTGCTTATCTGACCCATGTTGACCAAAGGCTCAACTCTGGCAATCATTCTCTCCTTGTCAACATCGAGAACATTTCTAAAGGCAGAAAGATCAACTTCAAAATGACGAGCACGCTTATAGTCCACATTACGCATTCCTACAGCAATCCAGGGTTTACGGGCTGTGCAGACCAGCCCATCCTTTTTTGGGTCCCGCTCCTTGAGGCGTTTTACAACTTTCTTAACATTTTCATCATGCTCCTTCTGGCGTTGCTTAAAGGATTTGCACTCGGATCTCACATCTCCGAGATATGTAAGGAAGTACAATGTGAAGGAAATGGGAAGAACAACAAAGATAACAATAATCCATCGGAATTGAACAAAGTAGTCTACCCAAATTTTCTTCCTCTTTGGGCGCAGGGGGGCCTCAAGATCTGACATATTGGAAAATGAAGAGGCCTGAGATAGAAAAGACGAAACATTGTAGAAACTTTAGCCAACCTCATATTGTCAATGATAAAAAATTTCCAAGGTTGATACAGAAAGAAGTAATGCAACAAAATATTGAAGTTATTCAACATATGTTCAGTCAAATACAAACACCACTCTTGTGGGGAAAAAGCCAGTCCTGAGTAACATATATACATATGGCCTAAAACAGACCAACAAGGAACAATGAGGATAGAGAAATGCCACCATCACTTGAGACTGACGCAAGTGACAAATTTGATCAGTTGATATACTGGACTCTGACTACGGTGCAAATAGTTGGATTAAGCCCATTAATTGCACCACTTGCAACTGAAGCTAGCAAATTGTTGTGTCTAAGACTCACACTTACAAAGTCTAACCACACCTTTGCATCAGGTTTTTAGAATCCATACTTCACTTAAAACATAAAATTATAAGTTGACTCAGTATAATATATCTACTGTATAAGAAAGTGCAGAATTTATTATTATTATTTTTTTTCACGTTATGAAACAATTTAATTATAAAATACTGATGCTGTATTAGTACTCATTTAAATATTGTGTTTGAATAACTATACTTGAAATTACATGCTTGGTAAATTAAATTCTTACTGTAATAATGTCAAAGAACTACAGATGACAGAAGTTTAATATTTTAAATAAATTCATAATTCATTATGATAAATTATTTCAAATATTTTTTTAATATTTATTTTTATTTTTGTTTTTTGAGTGGGAGTGGGATTGGGAGTGGGAGGTAACAACAATTCCTAACCAAATGGAACAAGAATTGGTAATATTTAAAATTTTGATATTATAATACTTTACAATTAAGAGAACCTCACACATTTTATTGGCTAAACTTATTTTAGACAAAACCCTTCTTTATTTTGACAATAGTACACTTTACTATCCATTCAACATTTCAAACTCAAAATAAGCAGTCAGGCACATCCTTAGAGAATGAAAGACATCGTGCTCATTTGCGAGTGACAGAAATTTGTGAATGAATGTGGATACATCACACGCACATGGAGTGTGTGCCAAGGAGGACCCTCTTTCAGCATTTTTGCCTTGCCATGGGCGAATGCAGGTTAGCACACAGAGTCTACAACTAATCAAATTGGACTTAAATTCATTAATAAAGACCATTAATTTGTTGTTCTTCTAGCTTTCTCTCAAGCAACGCTCATAAGCCAGATCTGCAACATAGAGTATAGCAACTACAAGGAGAAGCAATGTCGAAGTAAAAGAAAAAACAACACAAACATTCCATAGATCTATGAGTATAAAACAAAAATGGAGGCAGCAAAGTTCATATCCAAACCAGGTAGCAAAATCCAGTCATTTTCCATGGGAAAAAACGAAAAATAGCCATAATTTTTACAGCAACTTTTTTATTTTACAAAATCAAGCTTTAAAACTTAAATGAACAGAGGCAAACAAAGCAGACAAGTCCAATCAGATCAACATTTACCGAAAACGAAAAATAAAAAATAGACAGACAGAGTGTTAGAGAGAAGTACCTGAGAGTGCGACACAGAGAAAAGAGGACAGGAGCTACTGGGAAGAGGCGAGAAAGATGCCAATTTATTCTGGAACTTTGAATAGGAAGGGCATTTTAGGGAAAATGCAGATTAGTTAGTAGTCTGGCTAACAAAGTGGGTTGGGGACAATTTCGGTAGAAAATAACGATTAAATTAATGGGTTATATCACTTGTACATCAAGTAGTGTACATCAAGAGTAACACCCCCTCACATAGGGGGTGGGATCCACTGAAATAATATTTTTTTATTCAAGTGGACCCCACCCCCATGTGAGGGGGGTGCATCCCCCGATGTAAAGCTTGATGTACC
>CAIGRT010208924.1:0-11472 GCA_903798405.1 Fraxinus platypoda
AGGATCCATATGCAATACAAAAGTTATATACTTCCACATAACTCAGGCTTTATGGAAAAACTTTCCAGGATCTCCAACAAAATATTAGCATTTATTCTTGTAAATGTTTTTTTTTTTTTTTTTAAATGCCTTTATATATAAAATAAAACTCTCATTTGCGTTTGATAGAAAATTTCAGCTCAAAATTATCTTGAAAATTACTGAATTAAATAAAAATATATAGACCTAATGTCACCCACATTCCATGTTTTAGGCCACCAAGTAATCATAATCTTAAAACAACTAAATGGAGTATAATTCAGATGTCAAAACTAAGGAAAGAATCCAATGGAAACAAAATTCGCAACGAAATGTTAAAACACAAATGCGGACCAAAAACATGTATTCGACGTAAAGTTATGAATACCACAAAAGATTTCAAATTTATTTTATGGATCTTATTTTAACAAAAGATAATTGGAGGACTTAATCGCTAAAACAAGCCATGAACAAAATCTAACAGAATCATATCTATTTTTTTTTTTTTTTAAATCTAACAAAGATCCTCCTTTTGATAGACCACCCTGGAAGAAAAGCCTCAATGCTCAAAATGGCTTTGAAGCAAAGTAATTCAACTTCGAATTCTAGGTTTTTTGGATGAATGATTTTAACTAATTACATAAAAAAGGGAGATTTTTCAGTTGCTCAAAACATTAAAGAAATAATAATAATAATAATAATAATAATAATAATAATACAGGTATGCAAAAGCTCACACGCTAATAAAGAAATTACATTTATTTTTTACCGTTGTTAGTTATTTATGTGATTGCTATTGGTGGCATTTAAATTTAAAGCAACGAGATAGTACTCAAAAATAAGATTGTGAGTTTTTATGGCAATAAGCACGTACAAAAGATAGGAGACGTTGTTTCACATTTAACCCCCGTTTGATTCCCATTATTTTCAAAATATATTTTTCTTTTTTTTTTCAACCACACATTCTTCAATAAAATAATATTACAATCGAACTCAAAACTTTTCCTGATTTTTTAACCACACATTTTCTATAAATCTATTATTCCAAAATGCATTCTTACAATAAAATGGGGGCTCAAATAGGCTCTTAAGACGTTTGTTGATTGCTAATCTCACTAATAAAGCAATTATTTAATCTTTCTTTCACGTTGATCGTGAAATAAAAGAGGTCCTTACCCCCAAAATAAGTTTCCCTGGGATACGGGAGGGTTTTATAAAATCTACTGTGGCAACTGTATTTATAATGAATGTCGTTGGTCAAGAGTCATATCCACTAGTCTACAAGAAATATGTACGTGGTAATTCGTATGGTTAGTTAAAGGGAGAAAACGGGGAGTACATATTGATAGGAATCCAATGGTGAGATACAGAAGTGTTCCATTTTAAAGCCACAGTTATATACATCTACAAATCCAGCAAAAAATCTATGTTCAATAGCTAAGTCAATTCAAGAAAGTTTGCGTCTTCAGCTGCCAGTTCATCATGGTAGTCCGTATACCTATTCAGAAATAAAAAAGGTGTCCAATTATGAATGCGAAGGGAAGGAATATGACAGTTCATGATAATTGCGTTTGTACACTTATTCGAGTCAAATTACTAAGTTTTTAAGTCGTCAAAGTGCTATGTTTTACTTAGTTTAACTTTCTCTTGTTTCAGTTTTGGCCCCGTTCATAAGCAATTGGGAAAGAAATAGAGATGATTTGATGATTGGTTGGAAGGTTTGGGAACTAATGTGCACATGAGAAGTGAAGGATACAAATAGGCATAATTTGAAGTGGAGGACCAAAACAGAGGAAAGAATGAAGAAGAGGACCAAAATGTAAAAATTAAGTTGTTATAATTGGGCACTCGCCCAGTTATATTGACCGGGCAATTTCTCGGCCTTGAAAAAATAAAACAGGGACTAATTGGAATGCCTAAGCGAGAGCCCTGTTTTCAACTGGGTACTTGCTCAGGCCATTCATGGCAAGAATTCAATTTTTGTCCAGAATTTCAATCAAATCGGAATTATTCCTTTTGGGCCTATCTTGGGACATTTTTGGAGACTCTTGAAGACTAGTATATATATATTTTTATTTCTTTTGTTCTCTTCTTCACAACATGTTAGGCTAAAGTAATCTAGCACTAGGTTTTCGATAAATCTTGTATTATGAAACTTGAACTTTTGAATCTTGTTAGTGACATTAAAGCACGTTTTTTTAGTTTTGAACAATTATGATGAGATTTACTTTATCTACAATTATTTGATCACTAATTGTATGAATCATGTGACTTGTTTTACTTTCGAAAGATTGAAAATAGGTTAGACATAATAATAATTATCGTAAAGTCCAATAGGTAATACAAATATACCATTATACTTTATGTAATCTTTAAGTATTCATAAATTCCTTAATGCATTCTTATATGTTTGCATCCGTCATAAAAATATAGTCTGGTCACATGTAAGAATATGTTTAATTTTACTCAAGAGAAATTGTGAAACAATTTAGGAATATTTATCATCATAATTGAATCATATTGTCAAATTGTAAGGTTCGAGGTTAAAGGAGATTGATATAAGGGGATTCGAGATTCTAGTGCGTTTTTCATCATTATACTTTCTTGAAACTTGCATTAATCACAATCTTGAGTTGATTTTAGTTAAGTTAGATCTTGCATTTTTAATTATAAGAAAAATTGTAAGTTTTCATTGTTTCGGTTAAGGTGAGGTTAATTGGAATTTAAACTAATACAATCTCTGTGGGTACGATATTTGGATTAAAAATCTATGTTACTATTTATTAACGAATCGTGCACTTGCAATAATTCAAACGAAAAATATTTTCGTAATAGTTCACGAAGGAGGTCTAGGGAGACCAAGCAGACTTTGTAGGAGGAATAGACGAAAACTATAACAAAATATATCTTTCGCGACTAGAAATCCCAACCAACCAAAAAGCTGGTGAAAGCGCCCGTTTATTGACTAATGAAAATACTTAGTTGGCAATATCTTTGCCGACAAGTTTTTTCCTGACCCACCAAAAATCAGCCTGTGAAAACATTAATTACGAACCAAAATAATTATTAGTCAGCCTATAGGAGACATGTTTGCTGATCAGAGGAAAGGGGTCTTTGAATATCTTATTTTGGGCCAAAATGTTTGGCACGGGATATGGGCACAACAATTAATTGGACTTTTAGATGCAAAATAACATTTAGATAGTGTAAGAAATTGATGTGCGTCTTCTCCATTTCCAGCCGTGAATATCTTATCTCTCATTCTGGTACCGTCTATCTTTCTCAATTTTTGGCCATCCCTGGTGAGTTTACATTATATTTCCTTTCCTCTCTTTTGCATCTCTGTATAAACTAATGCCCTTTCTTTTGTATCTCCAAGGGAGATTTTGCCCCTTGGTTAATGAAAAAACTAAGGGAGGATTGGGATATTGGTGGTTGGTGGTTTCTGGCTGTGGTTGCAGGTGGGATATTGGGATATTGCACACTACTATATATTGGATATTCCCATGTGAATAAAATAAAGGTGACAATATAGCAAGCTTTTGCTTGCAAGTAATAAACTCAAAATTGATACTTACTTCCTCAAGTAATCTTTGATAGTGTTAGCATGTTCAAAGTTTAAGGCTTTAGGAATTTTTATAATGTTCAATGACAAGTAACAAAATTCACTATTGATCCGAAAGTACACTAGGTTAAGTTTTTCTCCTTTATGTTCTAAATTTTGAATTTGCAATGCACATAATCAGCACGAACTAGGTACTATATGCGCAAGTACTGTTTGATATTGTTATACATTCTGAACAGAAAAGTTATAGATCCTCTATCCTACAGACGATTTTATAGAAGGAAATATTAAATTAGCATTAAAAGGTCAAATGAATGCTTCATACATATGCTAAATCACTCAACTGCTTGGAAAGAAACTGTTTACCATATTTATATCAAAAAACGACATGATCATGAAAGAACTTGAGAAACAAAATATGCTAAGGGAAAATGGGAAGAGAAAATATGGAAAGAAACTTAGTGGCAAGATCATGTAAGACCGAAGGAAGACAGAGCTAATAGAGGATGAGTATCTAGAACTGATGGACCAAGCTGCTTCAGGCATTACCTTCAATTGTTTCTCTTGATTATGATACCATGCAAAATCTCGAGTCATTCCCAGAAGATTTATGTCAATTCACTCTGAAGACCGTGCAAGTGAAGAAGCTATTTCCTATCTTTGGCCTGTTGACATTGAATATTAAGTTTTATCTTTTCGTGACTATGATTCAAGGATGCTTGGTGCAATACACATTGCTCTTCTAAAACCAACCATAAAAGATATTGAAGATGTTGTGGGCCTTGACCAAATCAATATAGTGACGTCAATCCTGAAGGCGGACATCCTCAAATTGTTAATGGGGGCATAGTTTTTGGGTTTCAACATATGCAACTGGCTGAAGCACTTAAATCTGCTGACGTGGTCTTAAATCTTGTGGCAATTTGCACTCCCTGAAGGATTTTGGCCACAGCTGAAGAAAAAGAGCCTCCAAAGCAGTTGCATGAATGACAATAATGCACATAAATGTTATGACATTGCATTTACTCTGTGAATAGCTCAGCAGCTGATAATTATGTAGTAGCATTTAAATTCTAGATCTTTTGGACCAAAGATTTGTTGCACAAAAACGTAAAAAAAATAAAAAAAATTTAAAACACGGTAAGCAAAAGCTCACACATTAAGTAATATTTGTTTTTTTTTTACCATTGTTGGTTAGTAAGTGATTCTGCTATGCGCATTCGTATACATAAAAGTGATTTTGAGCTGGTATCTAATTTAAACCAACGGGATAAACCTCAAAAATAAGATTGCGAGTGATTTTGATGGCAATAAGCACACACCAAAAGATAAAGAAATGTTGTTTTTCATTGAAAGGTTATGAATATTAACCTCACAAATTAAGCAAGTAATTCACCTTTCATTCATGTTATTATGAAATAAATGCACTGGCAGATCTGAAACTCGTGTCCTGACAATATCAACCTACGCGTAAAAGATTTCCTTGTACCAAAATGAGTTTCTCGAGGACGTTCTTACGTAGTTTTACAAAATCTATTTTCGCAACAGCAATTATAAAAAAAATGTCATTTGATAATTTTGGACAATAAAATCAAGAAAAGGTAAAAATCGCATTCATTATGTGGTCCAATATTATATTCACTAGTCCGTAAGAAATATGCACGGAGTAATTCGTCTTGTTAGTTAAAGATTAAAAACAGGGAGTGCATATTGATAAGAATCTGTTTGGATAATTACCGCAATCAAACGGGATCGTGACAAGTAATAGATTTGACGAGTTGTATCTCTTTTATTTTACAACATTCAAATCTAATTGCGAACTAATACAATTCAATTTGAGGTTTATTACTTGTAGGACGATACTCTTAACTCGTCAAATCTATTACTTGTCAACGATCCTGTGCGCTTGTCAGAATTCTTAGAACAAGTTTATGGTGCCATGTCGGGGAATAAAGTTTTTAAACTGAATTTATTGATTTGTATTGGATTTGAAATTTTTATTCTTGTTTTGTTAATTTTGGCTACCCACATTGATATTTCTTGTGTTTGGTATTTTTCCAAGTACTATTTAGCATTATATGCAAGATTGTGATGCTGCCAGAGGAGTAAATTTTACGCAATAAGTAATCTTGACATAGACGAGAATATGCTTGCAGAAGATGTATACTATGAGTTTTGTTATGGGATGTATTACACTGGGTACTACTTGTATAGACGCACTGACTCTGTGAGGTTCAAGCTTTTACGATTTAAACAATATTTAACTTGTCGAGAATAAATAATTGACAAATCTAGTGAAAACTACATGCATGTAAGCGATTGTCTATTTGTAGTTGGAGAAGAGGACATCATGCTTGTGGGAGTTGGTTCTTCCCTCACTACAAAAAAAAATGGGTTCCAACGACCAAAATTTGTGGTCCCTAAAGGTCCTTTTTTGGTCGCTAAATATCATTAGCGACCTAATACCCGTGGTCGCTAACTGGTCGCTAATACACCGTCGGTGAAGCTCTCCAGCAACCAAAAACGTATGGTCACTCAATATATTACTTTCCGCGACCAATTGGTCGCTAATAGGTTCAAATCCTGATAGTAAGCTACTGTGGGAAAGGGTCTTTCAGCGACCAACATGTTAGTCGCTAGACCCCCAAGACAACCAGTGACCAAAAGTTGGTCGCTGGATGAGTTTGGAAATGTGACATCCAGCAACCAAATTGTTAGTCGCTAAAACCAAGATATCCAGTGACTAAATATTGATCGTTGATGGGTTTCCAGTGACCAAGAAGTGGTCGCTGGTGAACATTAATATCAATATTTTAATAGCCAATATTATTTGCTCCTACTAATATTGTCTATTATTTCAATTTCCAACAACCACAACAACGACAGTTGAAATTATCAATTTCGAGAAAAAAAAAATTAAAATTACCAACAAACATTTCGTACAGAAAT
Source organism: Fraxinus platypoda (assembly GCA_903798405.1). Classification (NCBI taxonomy): domain Eukaryota; kingdom Viridiplantae; phylum Streptophyta; class Magnoliopsida; order Lamiales; family Oleaceae; genus Fraxinus; species Fraxinus platypoda. The sequence continues at coordinate 6,533 of CAIGRT010208924.1, forward strand.
AAGATTGTATTGTACATATAACAAGTACTAATAGTCGATACATAATCGAAAATGTCTAATATTTTACCGCAAAAAAGAATGTAACTTCAACCTAAATTGAACTGTCGACCTATTTACATCAGATTGAGCAATAGAAGGTGTTGAGACATGAATGTGTAATTGATTAGGGTGTTGTCCTTGCCCATGAGGAGATGGGCTTCCATTTGCTGCAGTTTGGATGAATAGCCTGTGACGCATGCTTCGACATTCTTTTTGGTGACATCTGTACAAGCATTAAAAAGACGAACAATGAGATCAACAAAGGAAAGAAAATTATTACCAAAACAGTATGAGAATACTTGGTTAAATCAAGTGATAGTTATCCAAATATTAATGTACAATATTTATTATACATTACCTACCTAGAGGGAAGCAACCTTGCAGTCCATCCCTCAATTTCCTAGACAGCAACATATATATAATGAAAGATCTCTCTGCAGTTGATATGATACTGACTGTAATAACTTATACATTCCACATGCCATCCTGGAAATTTGAGAAAATAAAATAGGACCACAATTTCCCTTTGATTAAGTAGAGACAAATATTGAGAAAGTTAAACAAGTGAAATTTCATCACAGTAAAATTATTACGAAGCTAGAGTTGATGAAGCAAAGAGGAACACAAAAAAAATTAGAGCAAATGGTACATCAAACTAAATCTGAAAAATGGCATCCTAGACCCAAAAAAAAAAAAAACTAAATCTGAAAAATGCAAATAATATATTCTTTTCCCTCATCACACTCATTCTTACATCATAANTTTTTTCTCTGCTGTCCTTCCCCAAACATTGTCCTCACAATTTAGTTGTTATAAAATAGGCACACCAATAACTTCAATAGAGGGAGTAATGATCTAGGCATGGAGAACACTATAGCTGGGGTAGCCATAGACTATAAGTACAGATAAAAGCAGACAATAACTTAAAAATCGAGAGCTTTTAGTTTTTCTAATGGACTCATTTCAATTAAAGACGGGGGAATTGTAGAGTCACCCAAACATCCAGGATACAAAAATGCAATTGTTGTTGTCAAGCCCCCATTCTCTAACTAGAAAAGAAACAAACCTATCTCATAGAATATTTCATAGACATTAACAGCAGTTTTAGCAGACATCTCCACAAAAAAATAGACCATTTTCATCTGCATAAAGATTTGCTTCCTGAAACATAGTTGCATGGGAAACCATAAACTGGCATTCTTTTACGAAAGAAACCAATATTTTTTTAGATTTAAATGTAACCTCAAGCAATTTACATTCAAATAAATGGAGATTCGTAAATATAGATCGCAAATTTACTCCCCAAAAAAGATATCCACAGCAAATGGATGAAAATGTATCATCCAAATGGAAAAGTATATTGGAAAGCATCCAGACATCTACTACTTACTTCTGCAGTCACTTTCCTCTTATCTTCAAGATCAGCTTTGTTCCCAGCAAGTGCCATGACCATGTTAGGATTACCTGCAACAGCCAAAAAATTGATATGCAACTGTGACATTCCAAGAAATTTCACCATTCAGGTCATGGAGGCTTATGCACGTGACTATTAATAAAGCCTTTTCATTAAGTCTTCGAAGCAAGAATTATGCTTATAGATAAGTTGCACTTTAAAATTCCTTAGAACGTGTTTCCGAAGTATTTGATTCATTGGATAACTGAGTGAAGTAATTGGAAAGAGAACTAATGATTTAGAAACTTTTCCCTTACCTTGAAAATGGGATTATCTGACAGTAAAAGAAGCCAGTTAAGTCCAATGCATTAGCAGCCACTTTGCTTAAATATGCTAATACACTTTGCAGCTTTGCTCAAAATAGACAGAAAATATGGGTCAACTATACTTCATCCACAAAAAAAGACAATTGAAGTAATTGCTAAAGAAACCTAGACTCAAATGGACATATAGAAACAAACTAAATGCCAGTTGTTTACAATTTGACTTATCACATACTCAATAATCTGATATTGTTCAATGCTTCCAATTTTAGTAGTTTCTCTTTGTTCTGTTTTCTCGACTGGTATTTGCTAAAGAAATATGCCTCTTGACATAATTCAATAGTAAAATAATTTTGCTTCAATGTCACTTGACATTACAGAAGTCATATGCCAAACATTTCCCTGCCACCCCCTTGCCCCATCTTCAGCCTTCAAATTCACCAGCATCCACCACTCACTTTCCCAATTTCCATCACCATAGCATCCTAACCATGCATCATCAACACAGCTCTGGTAACCCTTCTCCACCCTCCTCAAAACCCAGGCCAACATCTCTTCTGTACAGCAACTGGCGATGCTGAAGAGATTGGAACGGGGATCAACCCAAACACGGCCTCTGACCTCCAAAAGCTGCCAAGGGCGAAATTGAAAAAAAAAACAGAAATTCAACACTCCTTAAGGACCTTAACAAGAAAAGATAATTGTGTTTATCCCTAACTTTCGCAAACAACCATAGCATTTAGAGTTCCAGTAGAAATACTGCGAATAAAACTCCTTAAGCACCTTCACATGTCTATTTTCCATTCGAGATAATAATGGAGAAAAATCAGAAACTAGGTCACCTGTCATAAGGTTACAGAACACCGTACCAAAGGGGGAAAATATTTCCTCCAAGGAAAAAAAAACCATAAATTTATCTAATAAAAGGTAAACAAAGTTCGTGTGCAAGAAACTCTAATTTCTCGTTAGAAAAGTAAGAAAGAAACAAAACCAGAAGGAAATAAAGGCATTGTTTCGGTAAAGACGTAGAACAGCGAGGAGCGGCGACGAGGGAAGACCTGTAGAGACGTGAATGGCAGGGTTAAGGTAGAGGGAGGCGGCCAGCGACGAGTAGCAAAGAAGAGGTGAAGGAGAGAGGCTACGAGAGATAGAGACGAGATAGGTTAGGGATTTGGAAAGCAGGGAAATGAAACATTTGAGCAGGGGAGAGAAGAATGCTTTTATCGACGGATTAGTAACAAAATTGTATCAACGAAAGTCTTCCGTTGGAATTCTATCGTTAATTTAGTATTTAATTTTTAATAATAATAATATGTTGCTAAGTTGTTGTAATTCCGTCAATAATAGCAACGAATGTCGTCCGTCTGTAAAATTCCGTTACTATTGCATCCTTTTCTAGTAGTGTGAGGGTTGGGGTCCCAGCACCACAGGGGCAGCGGCGTTGGCTCATCAACATCGTTGATTCATCTGCAGATCGAAAAGTTCGAGGCCTTCGCGACTGTGTAACCACCCATCATGGCTGCAACGGATAGCCTCGAATCCTTCTTCTTCATCTTCATTTGTGTGTGTTGGAGGAGAAGGGGCCGAGAGAGAATGAGAGCGAGCCTTTGGTCTGCCATTTGGGTCTAGGGTTTCAACATCTGATCTGAGTAGAACGTGAAGTTTTTATTTTTAGGGGAAAATAGAAAAATTCTAGTGGGAAGTGAGAATTTAAGTAGGGGGGAAATTACGTAATGTGCAACTTGGTTATTTAAATTTTCCTATATATTTTAATTAATGTTTAAATATTTTTACCAATATTTCGACGGATTTTTTTCCGTTAGTAACTATTTAATAATTTTTTTTATTTTTACTTAAAAAGTTCGCCAAAAAGTTTTTTATGATAGTAATTATTTTATTATTTATTTAATTTTTCAACGGAAACATTCGTTGGTAAATCCGTTGATAAATATATTTAATTTATTTTTTATTTTTTACCGGATTAGCATTGGAATTGTAGCAACAGAAAACATCCGTTGGTAGTTGCAATGGTAGACATCTGTCGCTAAAATTCCGTTACTGTTGCCTCATTTTCTAGTAGTTGGATCTCGCAAGACTCTCAGTCTATCTCAAAATATGCGAATCTCTCTCTATAAACTGATCCTCTTACTTTGATATTCTCTCAATACTATGCTAGTGCAAATCCTTACCTTGAAGACTAAACTCAGTTCAAGCAAAATCGAATCTGAAGAATATTTTGGTAGCTCTGGATTGTAGAGATGGTGTTTGCTTTGGTGACGTGGTCGAGATTTATAGAATTTTAAGGTCACATCTAAATAGTTGGTCACAAGTAACCAAATCCTTGATCACATACACCAAATAGTGGGTCACCACCAGAAACCTATTTATTGTCTCAGCAATTCCATTTTGCCCAGGAGTGTATGTTACAGTTCTGTGTCTTAGAATTCCAGATTCCTTATAAAATGAATCAAATTCAGAATTACAGAACTCAAGTTCATTATCAGTCCTCAAGGCTTTGACTTTCTTATTAGCTTGGTTTTCAATCATTGATTTCCATTGTTTGAAAGTTTGAAAAGTGTTAGATTTTTGTTTTAGAAGAAATGTCCAAATTTGTCTTGAAAAATCATCTATTATAAGTAGATAAAACTTAAATCCACTTAGAGTATTTATAGATGCTGGACCCCACGGGTAAGCATGTAAATAGTCCAATATGGAGGTGAATTTATGAATTCCGGTTTTAAAAGGAAGTCTTTTCTATTTTACAATTATACAGTTTTCACAGAAATCCAACCTTTTCATGGAAGGACTGGGTGAAGGTGTATGTGTCGGCTCAAGTGGTGCCTTAGTAGTAGATAACTTATCTGTTTGTGTCTTCAATGGTGGATAACTTATCTGTGTCGGCTCAGGGGGTGCCTTAGTAGTAGGGGTGGGAATAGGAGCTATGGCAATGATAATAGGAGAAGTGGGTACCTCGATAAGAGCCTCAGAATAGGCTCAGCAAGTGACTAAATAAATGGCGGTACCTTCGGATCCACTGTCCATGTACTGATCGGTAAGGTGGATCATGATCCCTATGTTGACTGAGTACCCTCTGTATATTTTAATATAAATTTACCTCTTCTAGGCGTGATTTAGTGGCCCCGATGATGCATGTGGAGAAATATTGTGTAAGGCTCGCCTTGAGC
>CAIGRT010208929.1:0-29966 GCA_903798405.1 Fraxinus platypoda
TTTTTTTTGAGTTTTCCTCTTTGAGGTTTTTTTTTTTTTTTTTTGGCCTAAACATTTTTGAATTCTCATTTTTGACCCCACGAGAAAAATGGTCTCGGTCCGCCCCTGGTCACATCGACACTGTATGTAGAGCACAACTCTTTTTTTTTTTTTAACAATCTACCATTTCATCTGAATGCATTGAAAACATTCTAATAAGCATTATCTTTAAATAAAAAAAAATTAAACATATCCAGAAAGTAAGAGTGTGTTTGGTTTACTATTTTTCAATTTTGCAAAATACTGAAAACGTGTTGGATATGTTATTTTTGAAAAAAACATTTTTGAAAACAAAGATAAACTTAAACATAAAACTCGAAACACATTTTTTGATGTTTTAAGTCTTTTCATAAGACATGGAAAACAAGCATTAAAATAAAATTTTATTTCAATAAAATTTTAAATTGAAAATTGAAACTAGAAGGAGGTTTAACTTTAGAATAATTCTCCTTGAATATGGGCTTTTGTCAGGATTTAGGGAGCGACATCACTTGTATGGGTGTATTCTTTTTTTGTTTTCTAACTGTTCAATGAGCAAATGACACGTGTTTTCCTGTTTAAAATCCCGTCGTTGAGCATGTTCAAGTGGATTGTTAACTTTAACCCCACATTTGAGCTTTACGCGTAAAATTTGCGATTGATTTTAACTTTTGACCCAAGTCAACCAGTGTGGTTTGCGATTGGGAAAATTATCTGAGAGAGGTGGGGCCTACCTAACGATAATATCGAATAGTAGGGCCCAAAAAATGTCCGAATCAAAATTAATCCCATAAAGATTAAAGACCGAGTAAAACCGCAACCAATTCCTCATTCCGCGTAGATTCTTCTTCGGACCAAATCCATAATTATGATTGTTCCTCTCCTTCCCCTGTAAGTTATATGATATTCATAGATCGATATGCTATACACTTAACTTCCTCCATTTGTATAAATTAGTATATTATATTATAGCTGTCACAGGTGAGTTGACAAAAAGCAGTGGTGGGATAAATGGAGAGACCATCGGAGATGAGCGGAGTATGGAAGCGGGTGGTGGTGATAGGCGGCGGAGTTGCAGGCTCCCTCATTGCTAAGTCTCTTCAATTTCATGCAGATGTAACCCTCATTGATCCGTAATCACTTATCACTTCTCTTTTTTCTTTTTTCCTTGTTTACAAGTTTACTCCCTTTTTGTTCTCTCTTTAGAATGATGGTTGATGAATTTGTTTTCTAGTGCAATTCAAACCTAACTTAAGAATTGGCCTTAATTCAAGTCAAGATGACTCAGTTTGTTCTCTGTTTCAATAAATCCTTTCCAAGACTGACTTGCAATAGAGGGAAACTCACCTCATTAATTGGAAACCGATTCCACCGCGATTCTGGCAAATTGCTGGCTATACATAGATTTCAGGGTTGTAGGTGTAAAAAGAGTTTAAGAATTTATTCATGTATTAGAGCCGTTTGGCACAGTTTTTGAAAAGCCATGAGACTAAGATACTGCTTTTCAACATCTTTATAATTTTCTGGACGTGCTTTGTCAAGCTAGAAGTCTTGTCAAACAGACCCTTAGTCTAGCATTTCGCAGCTTTTCAACTCATTCCTATGTCGATTCTTTAGTATTGTAGCAAACTGAAATGGATTTAGGATCGTATGTACAGCTATCTGTTATTGAATTTATCTGATGGCTAAAATGATTGACATGTTCACCGAATTGCAAAGTATTCTGTTTATTTATGTGTAGACAGAAAAGGGAATAAAGATGCACATAAAGCATCACATCTTAAGAATGAGAGATTATGTAGTTTAGCGCAATGACTTCTATCAATTGGTTAACGAGCATATCCTAATTGAATAGCTCAAATTATGCTGCCCAATTTATAAAATGACAACATGGACTATTGTACTTTTTGCACCATTATGTTTGTTTCTCAATAATAACACAATGTACCTATAATTAGGAAGGAGTATTTTGAGATCCCGTGGGCAAGCTTGAGAGCAATGGTGGAGCCTTCTTTTGCAGAGAGATCGGTGATCTACCACAAAGATTACCTTACCAATGGACGTGTCATTGTATCAAAGGTCATAAACATCTCTAACTCTGAAGTTTTGACTGAAGAGGGCCGTCAGGTTGCCTACGACTACCTTGTCATTGCCACCGGTCACAATGATACCTTCCCTAAAAACAGAACTGAGAGACTAGAAGAGTACTATTCAGGTATCCCTATATAGGTGAAACTCTTCCTTTTATTTATTATATCCAGTCGTTTGTGTTTAGCTGGTTTGCTTGGATTCTGTTGAGGCGTGTCTTTCAACTTGCAACATAAGTTGTTCAATGTCATACTTGAAAATTGAAAGGCTTTAAAAATGGATCAAACTAGTTTTAGATGCTATTTCAGTGATTAAGCGTACCGTGTTTCTCAACTTCAACGGCTATTTGATGAATATATAGGTGTCCAAGTATAATTGGTCTAGTTCTCTTTGATGATCACGAAATCAAGATGTTCTGGTGTATCTATCACTGCGTATTGCCACATACAGAAAAAAGGAAAAAGGTAGAGAAGAAAACTTGGACCGATGATTTTTAGGTTTTAGTGTTTATTCTGACGGGACATTAGATTTTTTCTTCGAGTATGCATGTTGAAAAGTAAAGGCAACGTGCAAATGAACGTTCTTGAAAAGTAAAGGTGCAAATGCATTTTTCGCTGTCAATCTTTAGCAAAGTTTCCATAACTGTCTACTTTACAACATTGAGGGTGCAACGTACATGTGCACGTTGCTAAATCCCTATGGCAATGCATTCCGCCCGTTGCGAAAAGCAATTTTTCTTGTAGTGATGAACTAAAATTTTCTCTCCATAATGGCAGAAAATGAAAAGATAAAAGCTGCTAGCTCAGTTTTGATTGTTGGAGGTGGACCTACTGGTGTTGAACTAGCTGCAGAAATTGCTGTTGATTATCCAGAGAAAAGGGTTGTTCTGGTGCACGATGGTTCTAGGTTGCTGGAATTCATTGGACCGAAAGCGGCTGACAAAACTTTAGAATGGCTAAAGTCGAAAAATGTGGAAGTGAAATTGAGACAATCAGTCGAGTTGAACAATAGTTCACAAGGAAGCAAGACATACGTAACGTCATCTGGAGAAGTGATCAAAGCAGACTGTCTTTTTATGTGCACGGGAAAACCGCTGGCTTCAGCATGGTTAAAGGAAACTTTTTTGAACAACAGCATCGATAATTTTGGACGGTTAAAGGTTGATGAGAACCTTAGAGTCAAAGGGTACAAAAACATATTTGCTATTGGAGATATCACTGATGTCAAGGTGAGTACTAAATTTTAACAATTCTTCATAAGCTTTAGAAATCGCGATCTAGATAATTCCGTGTTTTATTTCAGGAAATCAAGCAAGGGTATTTGGCTCAGAAACATGCTTTAATAGCAGCAAAAAACTTGAAACTGTTACTGACAGGAGGAAAAGAAAGCAAAATGGCAAGTCACAAACCTCGTACAATAAAGGTGATTGTTTCTTTGGGGAGGCACGATGCAGTTGCACAGTTTCCATTAACAACAATTATTGGACTTGTTCCTGGATTAATCAAATCCAAAGATTTATTTGTTGGCAAAGTAAGGAAACAGTTAGGCCTTCATCCCCGCCTCCTGGATTCTTGAGGTTCATTGGCTCGAAGATACTGCCGGTTTTTCTAAGATGCATTTTTTCCTTATGTTCGAGAAACCTAATTTCTTATTATTCGTGTGTAACATGTAAAATATCACGAGTTTCTCTATTCATAATTTCAACAAGTTCAAAACCTAGATTTTTGTAGAGCACCGTGCTCGATGTTTGTAATGTTATTGTCTTGAAACGTCGTTTCTTATTGATCCTTTTGAATTCTATAGTTTCTATACTTGAAGTTGTAAATACTTGAAAGAGATTTTATTTCTTGACAAGATCAGCATTTCGTTTTGCTGACTGATATCTTGTGGCTTTGTATGCTATAGAACTTGATGCTACCAAAAATCGCACATGCTGAATTCCGAGCTTGACGATTGAGAATGAGCACGAACGTGATTTTTCGGTACCTGAAACAAAAGCGTCGATGTGTGTCCCCGTCGCTCCTTCGATGCTCAAGTCAGAATGTGAATATGAAAAAGTTTGGGTGTTGAAAATTGTATGTAAAAACGTACCTGAATAATGATCTATGGTTTCATATTTATAGAGATATGTAGTGCATTCCTAGTAGGATTTGGCATCGGTGTTCTAATTGGGGTGAGTGTTGGACCACAATCATAAGTCTAATCATACATTAACTGTAGTTTTTTTCCAATGTGGACTCCTTCTGGGCCTAGGACTTTTGAATTGAAGTATTTGGATAGGTTTAGACTTCTTAAGAGGTGAGGATTATTGTGCTTGAGCATGAAGGAAAATTTGGCTAAGGAAAGACCCCGAGGACAACCAACTTAATCCTCATGGAAACTCATCGGAAATCCTCGATGTATCTCGAGGATACATTGATGCTCGAGCACTTTGGTCCTATGAAATCAAGAAACAAGCCCTCGGAGTCCTCGTGCTCGAGGTACATCTTTTGTGATCACATCAGAACTCATCAGTAGAAAGACTTGTAGGGTGTCTTTTAAAAGATAGGTCATTAGACCATAGCTAATAAAAAAACTTCGTTGTCGACAGAAAATTGGCTAGTGGGGATCAAAATGAATGGTCAATGCTCTTAGGGGTGTAAAGTGGATTGGCACAACCACTTTCGAATTGGCTTGACATAATATTCACTTGTTTGTCATGTTAAATTAGGACGTTTGTAACAAAGTAATTCTCGATAGATACGAGAATAAAGTGATTTGACACGAATCACTTTTTTTTGTCAAATCGAATTTGGCTTGTGCATTCCTTTTTTATAATTTTTAAATATAATTATTATAATTGGAAAATATTTGATAACCATTTAATTTTTATTCTAGAAACTAGTGATTAAATTGTGTAAGAAAATAATATTCACTCCATAAAAATGAGACCAATTTCGTGGAAAATCTACGTTTTGTGACAACATCATCGGGTTGACCTATGACAACTATCACATAAAGAATCCCACTTTTCCTGCACAATGTACAATACGGCTTCTGATTTAGACACGTCATCGTCGAATTGATTGATTTAATGGAATCTTTCTATAAAGCAGCTCCCCTCGCTGATTTTGTATCATATCAGAGGGGCATAAAAGGCAAAATACTAGAAAAAGTCCACTACTCACACAGACACTGTAGGCATAGGCACCCATCTTACTGTAATCCGCAGAGGTCACACTAAAGCATCCAATCTACGCAAATGTGTTCACAATCTTTAACGTGATAGACTTAAATACAAACAGCTACATGTACAGTCATCAGTGGACTGTAAATTTTACAGCTCACTCATACAAACATACTACATGTACAGTCATTAGTTAGTGAGTCCAACACTAATGTGAGTGGACTGTAAAATTTACAGTCCACTAATGACGGTACAAATGTCTTTTTTCACTTAAATATAGGGATGGTAATGGGTTAAATATTTGAATGGTCATTGAGCTATACTAAATGTTATTACTTAATAATCGAACATGTTGAAAATTGAAAATCGAGGACGATTCGCAAACTTAAGGACTAATTGGCTAAATACAAAAATTTCTCGAAAGAAGGTTAGAATTCTAACTTATTTAAAGTGGTATCTCGCCAATGACTCAATCCTTGAGAAGTAGGCTTTCTTCCTCTTTTACCTAACGCAGAAAGGTCTGAACAAATGCTGAGATTACCGCCTAGATCCTTCCTAGTGGCTACGCATGGACTTGCATCCAAAGCAGCTGCTTTGGTGGCTATAATTCCTTTCCGATCCCAGAAAGTTCCTTGAGAGTGGCGTCTATTTTGGGATACATGTTTAAGTCTCGGTTTCACAATTATTGTTTCAAAACTCTTTAATTCTCGTACTAATTTTTAACCACACATTTATACAATAAAATATTTTGGACGTAAATTTAAAACTTTTTCTAATTTTTTTTTTTATCACACATCCTTAAAAAAACACAATTCAAAACTTTATTTTCTCAAAATAATGATCATCAAATAGAGGCTAAGTAGGATCTCTCGATTGGACGCTGCTACTCATATCTATCGTAAGAGTTATAGGATGACAAATTCACTGTCATCTAGAGCTACTAGCATCATCTCTCGTGCACTGATGGTGCTCTTGATTTTATTTTCGGGCTAATCTGTTCGTATACGGATTGTTGACATGGAAATTTATAGGTTCTGAATCCTGTCAAATTGCCCTGTTCACATAGCAGAATTCTTTATTTTCACGTATGTTTTTAGGACATCTATTGCAAGCCTCATTATAAGTTCTATTGATTTGTATTTTGATTACGCCTGGAGTACTCTTTTCCTTGGGATAGGCAAATGATATGTATTTACTGATTCAAGTCTTCAATAGCTTTACGAAAAAAATTATTGGGCAAATTGTATTATTCTGGTTAGCTTGAGGAATTTAATTGTGGTATTATACTTATTTGAATCAAATATCGTAGTAGATAAAATTTATATTTAACCACAATTTGATTTGGATAAAAAAATAGATTTTTGAGAAAATTTTAATAAAAGTTGGTGAAACGTACGATTGAAAAGTTGATAAAAATCGTAAATTTCATAAAATGTGTGACTGAAAATGAATTTGAAAATGAATGAATTTTAGAAATAAAGGCCAAACAGAGGCTTAAATGCACTGAACATGCTCTTTACGTTTTAACAATTAAGAACGACTAATTTCAATGTTTGCATCATTGCCAGTGTATAACGTCAGAGCCACCCAAATTGAAAGCTTGTTCACCTGCATCTGCCTGCAATTAAAACGGGGAAAGAGTCGCCGTAGAGGCTCTCTCTCTCTCTCTCTCTCTCTCTCTCTCTCTCTCTCTCTATATATATATAGTGGTCTTGTGAATGTTTGATAAACTACAATTACCGTTTTCTTTAAGAAGTTCCAAGAGGGTCCTGCACCTTTGAGCGTAGAACATATCAGATGTTGTTAGCCGATTCTAAAACAAAGAGGGCCTAGACTCGAGGGGAGGTTGACTCAACAGCGAGTCAAATTTTGTGGAATTAAGGATAACATCGAATATCGAATGTACTTGCGGTTAAGATAAGTCCTTCATCTATTATATATATATCACAACCATCAATCAGTCCCTTCTCTCGAGTTGGATATTATCTGAATTCTGATACATACTGCTTGTTATATGTACATACAGATTCATATATAATCATATCTAATGATTATGTATCATCAGCATTACCTCTATTGACAAAATCCCAGGTGTACTATCCTCAATATCTCCCTGCTTTAACCTAAAGATACTCTTTTCCTGAACTATGAAAAATGCCCAGATTCGTACTGTTCTTTAGATAGTACCAAAATGGAATCTCTTTATAACAGAAACTGGGAGTAAACATTTGAATTGATGGTGGTGATGTCATCACATCTAAAACGGCGCCATCATATATCCACTAGGGTTGTGCTGTAAAAGATTTACATTTTATGGTGTTTGAACACAGTGTCTTATCACTAAACAATGGCTGCATGGGTAATCATTCGCAGCAACTAATGAGAGAAATTTTCTCTATAAATTCACTTCTGCCTCTCCAACTTAGTACCTGCATAATTCAACAACTGTAACTTACCCTTTGAGACTTCTCCACTAAATGGCGATTACAAAATCTAAATGCTTTCAGGTGCTGCTGGTTCTTGCGCTGGTCATGCTACAAGCTTCTGGTCTCTCTCTCTCTCACAAAACACACATTTTTCTGCTACGCTATCTTCTTTCTTATAGAGTCTTGAGTCTTGTCCAATATTGCTTGTAAATCTTTGATTATTTGAAACAAATTGATGAAGTTTGACATATTTTGCAGAGTGCAAGGGCAAGGCTTATAACAGGAAGGAGATGGGTTTTAAGAGCAGTGGACCAGCCGCAAAGTATCCGAGCTTCGGAAATTATAAAGAGATGCCTGAAGACTGGGAACTGAGGAGAGTTCCGGCCGGTCCCGATCCATTGCATCATAATGGCCACACTCCAACAAAGCCCCAGACTCCATGAATATTGAACTCCTGGGTCGTTCGCTCTTTTTGTTAAGTTCTTTTGTCAAAAAAATCTATGGAGGACCTTCTACTGTCAAATGTATGTACTATTTTGAGGGTTTTAAGGAGCCCTATGCTACGTTTTGTCACCTGCTATTGATGGTATATGACTATATGTTTTTCATCGACCAAGTCACGAAGTAAAGGAAATTAAAAAAATACATAAATGTTTTAAGACGACAGAAAAAGTGCTCGACACCCCTGAGAAGATCATAGACCAAGACCACAGCTGCCTTCCGCCACAAGCGATGCACAGAAGCACGAACAATGAAATGGAAGTGTTCAAACACTTGATTTCATCAATATGTGAATAACGAGAATTTAGGGGTCAAATATTCGTAGATTCAATCGAATATCAGGAAACTGAGAAAAATCTCAACCCTTCGCTCGAATCAAGCTAAGCTCTTAAAGGTGTTAAAGATATACTTTTGACAGCATAATGACGTGAAACCACAGTACAATCACAGTCTAATTTTGGAATTTAGTTGATAGGTTGTTGAAATATAGTTTAAGCCTTAACAAATATAAAGCAAGTTCTATAAATATAACAGAATCCAGAGTATTTAGGTGTGCATAGGGGACGGACTTTGACGTCTGGGCATTGATCTCTCGAACTGAACGGATCACAACAGCTTATCATGTGAATCGACATGAAATATCTTCATCAATCCTATAATAGATTGCTTCAAAACGCTCGAATTCTTCTTTTGCAATTGCAATGTCGCTAAGCATTTGTAAATTATGACCTCCATTGGACAGGGAAATGATACAAAGGAAGAATATGTTGGGTGTTCTGGTTATAGGTTGATTGATTCGCTAATGCGAGAATATGATGACTGATATAAAGGACACAAGCAATTTAGTAGGTAAAGGCAACATACATTTTCACGGAAAGACTTTCACTCAACGAGCATCGGAAGAAGTGAATGAATCTGCAAAACCTGATGGCTTAGAAGGAATGCTTCCTTTGCTATCTTGACTAGGACCACTGATATCTTGAGTAGCAGGTTCTTCTTGCCAGCCCTTTAACAATTGCGGGAGAGGTAGAGAAATGTCGAAACTAGAATTCTGATCTGTTTCTTCAACTGGTTTCCATATACCAATAAGTGGAACCAACACATTCACAACATGTCCCATGTCAGGACGATGATTTGGGTCGCGAGCAGTGCAATGTCCAGCCAGTTCAGCAATGACGTAAATACTTTCATAAATGTCTTCTTTCGCATCAATGGCACGATCAATGGAAGCAATAAGACTCTCTTTGTTTGATTTTCTCTGCCAGAACCACTCAGCCAAGTATCGGCTTTCCTCAGGACGTTGTTCATCAAGTGCCACTAATCCTGTCAGAAGTTCCATCAATACCACTCCAAAACTGAAGACGTCAACTTTGGTGGTAATTTTGCCCGTCACTGGAAAAACGGAAATATGAATCAGCGGAGACAGAGTGGCAGGCAAACATTAAAAGGTGCAGAACATCAATAATTAAACTGAGATCAAAATAGCATATCGTATAGTGCAGGAAGCATGCGTGATTAACGATATCAAATTCCTAATTCTAGTGCCCAAAACACTTAAAAAGAAATAAACAGAAGTATGATAGAGCATAATCCATATCAGATTATTTAAGAATATTTTCTTACCAGCATATTCGGGCGCAAGATATCCAAACGTTCCAGCCAACCTGGTGGCAAGCGATTTCTCTTTGTCAGGAGCCAATTTCACTAATCCAAAATCTGCAACTTTTGCCCGAAAATCATCATCCAAAAGAATGTTTGATGATTTGAGATCTCGGTGTATAAAACTCTGGCGCGCTAAAGTATGAAGATATTCTACCCCTCTAGCAACATCAAGAGCAATTATAAGCCTTCTTGTCCAAGACAAAGGTTCCAAATTCAAGCTCTTCCAACGGAAAAGATGTCTACTCAGAGCTCCCTGAGGCATATATTCATAAACCAAAAGCCTTTCATTTTCTTCAACAGAGTACCCCAAAAGGGATACAAGATGCCGGTGTCGGACACTTGAAAGCACAGCAATTTCTGATTGGAATTCATCCAACACTTTGTTACTAATTATCCCTGCTTGCATTCTCTTAACTGCTATTTTTGTTCCATCTTCAAATTCTCCCTTGTAAACTGATCCAAAACCTCCACGTCCAAGCTCATTTTCCTGTGTGAAATTATTGGTCACCTTTCGAAGGACTTGAACTGAAATGACCAAGTTTCCAGCCTCAAGCACGAGAGAATTTTCCAATCCACCACTAGTCCCACTTGCGGTACTCATACCATTTTGAGCCTCTAAGGAAGAGTTATCCGCTACTGAAATCTTCAACCTATTACTAGGATCGGATGAATCTTTAGGATGCTTTAAGACACCACCAGCAGCCCTTTTTTTCTCCTCTCTCTTCCTAAGGCAATAGACCGCCAAAAGAAGTCCAAGAAAGGTAAAAACTGTAGCACCTACAGCTGTAACCACAGTGACAAGTAATTTGAAGTTTTTAGAATTTCGGGATTTTGACCATGGCGAAGAATTGTTAGATGATTCAGGATTTGAAGAAGAGGGGACAGTTGAATCAGATGGTGTAGGGGATCCTTTAGGTGAATTGCCAGTTAATTTTGGATTACCATTAGTGATTAATTTCACATCATTGCTGAATCTCGGTAATGGTGGCTCAAAATTGTTCCCACTTATATCCAGCAATCTTAGTGATCTCAACAAAGTTAAATTTACAGGAATTATGCCATGTAGATTGTTCCCTCCTAAGTGAAGTTCAAGCAATGACGGTAAGCTCACAAGCGAAGGACTAAGCGTACCATTAAGCCCAAGCTTCGGCAGATTTATGATAGAAACCTGGTTCGTAGGATTGCAGGTAATCCCCCACCAGGGTCCCTTACATGGATCATTACCAGTCCATTGAGAAGCAAGTCTTACCGGATAATTCACATCGTGAAGAAATTCTAAAAGTGCACCAACTTGAGGGGCACATTGGTCACCAGGATCAGATTGACAGAATGAATTTGACTGATAACTAACATTTGCTGCTTTAAACTTTGGTATTGGACCCATAAACATGTTATTGCTCAAATCCAATACTTGAATATTCATATTGGCCAAAATAGGGGGAATCACACCAACTAGTTGATTTCTACCGAGTTTGAGTTCTCTTAAGGAAGTTAAATCCCCAATATTATCAGGAATCGATCCTGTAAATTGATTTCCATGCAGCCATACCTGAGTTAGACCAACCATAGACCCAATGACATCAATAGAACCGGTCATCCCGCCCCCATCTTGATTATTCAACCACAAAACCTGCAACATTGAGCCCTGAAAAGTCTGTGGGATGGCACCACTTAACCTATTATACGACAATCTTAACAAAGTGAGTGACGACAACTTCCCAAAAAAATCAGGTACTTGCCCAGCTATATTGCAACTCGAACACGAAAAATTAACCAACTGCGAAGACTCTGCTAGCTCACTAGGTATGGACCATCCATTGCTCTGGTTAAAGGGGTTATTATCCAAAGCCAAAACCTGAACATTACTAAGTCCATCAAAGAAATCAGCAGGGATCGTATCGAATTGATTATCATCCAAGTATACAAATTGAAGATTGGATAAACCACTAAACGTAGGCAAATCTCCATTGAATTTGTTGTTCTGAAGTCCAAGATTCTGAAGCTTATCCAACTGATTGAAATTCTGAGGCAAAGGTCCCTGTAGACCGAGCCCCTTAACCTGAATTTGTGTTACTCTGCCATTTTGACAGAACACATGAGGCCATGCAGGAGGGCCACATGGATCATTCCCTTCCGCAGGCCATTTCAAGAGCTGTGAATTTTTCAACCCATTTCTAAAATTATTCAGAATCTTAAAATCATTTTGGTTTGGGACACCACTGACAGTTTCCAAAAGGCAAAACACCACCACCACCACCACCACATTAACAACGAAGACTAAATTTCTTGGATCAAAATCCATATTCATTGCATTATCTCACAACATTTCCACACAGACCCATATTTTAAAATTTTCAACGAGGCAAAAGAAAGAGTGCATAAACAAGAAACTGCAAAGAAAACGCACTCAAATATCAAAAAAATTGGACAAACCTTGATTTTGTTAATGCTGCATGCAAATTCAAGAATACTTGCAATGGGCTGTTCTGTATTTCTTTAGAAGACCATTGGTGGTTATTGCAAGGAGAAAAGGACACGGAAAAAAGAGAATTTTTTATAGGTATCAATCCTTAGCATTCGGATCAAACCCAAACAGACTAATACAATTCTACGATGATCGCGTTTCTCTCTCCGTTCTGTTTCTTGGGTTTTGTCAAATAAATACCCATAGACTACATGAACTACCATGTTTGGCTTAGCTTAAAAGTTTCCTTATAAGTATATATGTTTTGAAAGTGAATGCAAGAGTTACCTGTTTAAAATAAGTTATTTTAAAAAAGCTACATGTCTAAACATAGGTAAGATTTTTATTTTTTTCATGCACTAGAAAATTTGAAGTTATACGTTACATTGAACATAGTTATAATTCAGAATACATATAATTTTAACTTTGCATGACTCTTGTTTTGTGGAGGAGGAACTCATCTATGGCACGTGTCGGAAAGGTAGGTGTGGCACAATTTGATCTAGACGATAAAGATTCATTTGTTTAGATGCTAAAAAGGTTAAACTTAACCTGACTCGTTCGTTTCAATAAAGTCATATTCAAGTGACACCATGGAACATCTTTAATTTCTTGAATTATTAGACCTCTTCGAGTGAGTGTTAGATCATGGCCTTTCATTTGAATAGGACAAACACTGAATTCCAAGACATGCAATTCATTTAACATAATTCCCTTTCTGTTTTTAGCTATACACTTGATTAGGAAGGCATATTCTGATATTCATTGTCGCATCGATTGCAAGCCGCTCATTTCACTTCATTGTGGGGTGTACTTAATTTTGAGAGTGACAGATACCTTATGATTATAATAAATTTTCATGAATAAATCTATATCTTTATTTCTTTCTCCCAATTGGTTGAATCATAGGTGCCATGATTTGCCATCCAGCTGAAGCAAAGAATTATCCGAGACCTATACCGAGGTATTGATGGTGATTTTCAAATCTCCCAAGACATAATGTTATACGATGAGATAGTTGCTGGAATTCATGTTGTACATGTGAAAGTGGTTTACCTCCTTTCTTTATCTCCTTTCTCCTACAACATGCATAGAGATACAAATGGTCGAATGAGAGTGAAAGTTACGAGTTTGACCCAACTAACATCTAGAGGGGAGTGAATGTGTTTGTATGCGGAATTTAAATTTGTTCATTAATAACAGCAATAAGTCACAATTAATTAATTTTATCCAGATGAATTCACATGCAATATTATCCTAAGTTGAATTATCGCAATTGATATATTACATAAAAATAAACAATACCACGAAATTGTTGACGGAGAAAACCCCTCGCCAAATAAAAACTCTGGGTCCAAACAAGTAGTATCCACTATAAACGATAAAAACTTACAAACTGTTCAGATTGATTAAACCTTACTACCTTAGTACCTTCCGACCTCTTGATTGTAATCACCACAACCCTCGTGGACTGCGACCTTCTGGAATTGTTTATCTCCCGTGGATCACTTGAGAACTTCTCGTTCTTCATCAACCGGAACTATGGTCACCTTCCTTGATCTTCAGAACTTTGACAGATTATGCGGAAGTATGGGTTTTGGTGTTTTGATTATATAAAATTAATGTTTTCAATGATTTTGATTGAATCGGTGGAGATTAAATAATATGTAGGAGGTAATAAAAACAATATCTCTGATAAAATAATATTCAACCCACTCTTTTCACGAAGTGGGGATTATGTCTATATAGTATTTAGATTTTGGGGTAGTATATGACAAAGTCAAAAAGTCCAAAAATAAATTTACACCCTATGGTACGTCCAAAAGTATGTTGAATCATATTATTCCATAGATAGTTCCTTGAAGATCCAAATTGTCATTCCTTGATCTCAAAATTCAACCACCATATCATTGTGTTCATAAAATCTTTCTAAACCAAGATATTTCTTTGAACCATATATTACTCTATTAACTGAGATATACACTGAGTCATATATTTTTCCATCCTTAGACATTAAACCAGTGATTAGACACAAATATCGTTTGATCAAACACCAACTTGAAGAATGAGTTCTTCATTTAATCCATCGGAAATAAATTGATACGAAGGATTGAGAGCTGTTGTAGAATTACAAATTCAGGAAGACTAAGGTGAGGTACAGGAGCCGGGATATGACGTTAAGAGCACGCAATCCAGGAAGGCTCAGGTATAAACTAGGAGTCGGGATTTGTTTTGAAAGAGCACACATTCGGTAGGATCAAGGGGGACGGTAGGAATTGAGGTCAGAAGTTCTACGGGGGTAGATGGGTTTGGACCATACTGTAAGTTTGTTTCGATTTATAGTGAATTACTGATTGACAAAGTGTTCGAAGTTTTTACCTAATTGGAGTTTCTTTGTGATCAATTTAGTGTTCTTTATTGCTTTTATATTACAAATTGTGATAATTCAACATATGATAAATTGACGTGATTGATTAACTATTTAGAAACAATTAAAAAGTGATTTGTTACTTTTAATTTTGTAATTCCGCACATTGATCAAATATTCGATAATTTAAAACATTCAGGGAGCAAGAAGGCTCATGAATAAAAACATTGTTTTTACAGTTATTTATGAAGTTGATGGAGATCAAACGTTTGCCTTTCTCAATCTTTTACAACTACCCTGGAGAGGAACAAATAACCAGGAATTCAAAGAGATGAAAATCAACAAGCAGGCCATAAACCAATCTTTACTGTACATCAACAGACCAAGAAAACATTGCAAATGAAAGACCAAACACCGATTATCCTTCCAGCTAATAGAACTTAAAAGAGTTCAGCAATGAATAAAAAGAGGCAACAATGTTTACATCTTCTAATCCATCAAATTAGAGCAAGCAGTAATCTGTCTCCTATGTTTCCCTTAGGGTCCAAATCAATGTCGATGTTTTCATCACATGGACGTCAAAAGTTGTGAGTCATCAGGACCTGAGATTAGTCTGGACGAATGTTAGTCATGGTGAGCATAACCTTTGCTCGCTCATAACATATCCAGACCCAAAATTCTAGTATTAAATGGATCACTGCAAACTACGAGATCTACCAGTTACGGGAATGGATGCAACTTGGTGAAATTGTTGAACCATTGTGCTCTCATTACCGATGCCATTGGCAGGTGCAACACCACTCTTCCCAGTTTGCTCCAAGAGTCGAACAAGTGAAACAAAAATCTCCATCCTCGTGACATCCCTGTTGGCCTGATCATAAGAGTACATGTAAATGGTTGTTCCAGAGATTTCAATAACATATCACACCAGAGTGTTGAGAATTATAAATCTTAATTCTATTCCACCAAGAGCAATCAATTTAAAGAAAGAAAATAAACAATCAAGAACACGCAAGATTTATAGAGGTTCGCTTCAAAGTGAGACTACGTCCTCTCCCGCTGCTACAGAATTCACTATAATGAGAAAAGGTTTACAAGAGAAAATATCAATCCTATCTCTTCTAACCTCTCAGCATTCATTAAAAACCTTCAATATTTGGATAATAAACGTAATCAACGTTGAATAAAAAGCATAAAATCCATGTCTTTTTGAAAAGTAATACAAGATCAAATCCAATGCTATGGTCAATACTCCTTAAAACATTACCTCTACAGCAAAGCGTGCCCAGATTTTATTATTCCGAGTTTCCATAACCCCCTTCAGAATGGTTAGCCCCATTCCTCTAATCATGTCAGCTATTTCCAGAAACAAACCTTGTTCTTCACAGAGCATCTGTCTCGAAAGGAAAAATTCAAGTAAAATATTGTCTCTAAGCTTGTAAAAATAGCTAGTTCCAGTAACTTTAGGTAACAAGGACCAATGACCATAACTATCCACATCTTGAGAAGTAAGCGATGCAAGTAATTACCTCCACAAGCATTTGACGAGGCTGATTTAGATCCTCAACTATTATAGGGCAGACCAAAGATTTTGAACCAACTTCATACGCCCATGTAGCCCCTCCTTCGAGATTATCTCTTAAAAGCAATCCGCCATCCTTGTTAATAACCTGAAGCTTACAGAAGAATATAAGCAAATTTATATCTTGTTTCAAGATTTACTATCTAACTGAGGTCTAGCTGTCCGCTCTTGTAAAACTCTTTATGCAACTCTTTTGAATCAATTATGTCCTGAATACATATGTGTGTGTGAGTGTATGTATGTGCGGTCATCAAATGTCCTATCCTAAGTCTAATTTTGATCAATGTTCGACATAGTTCAAAAAGAATCCAACACTTTGAGAAGTTCAAGTCTGAATTCTGCACCTTTGACTCTCCTGTTTGTTTTAGCTTATCAGCATGCTTTGTGACACTTTGCAAGAAAAGCATGTGCTTGATAGTGCGTTCAAGAAGAGCGTCAATGCTACACTGTTAAAACAAGTTAAACATGTATGAATAGAAGAACTAATAGATCTTAGAATTAGATTATATTCAAAAGAAAATAGAAAACTCAGAGCCAGAAACAAGAAGTGTCACCTTAGCCCCATTTGGCACAATTTCCCTTAATTCCTTGACACGATCTTGGATCATTTGGCGATCTTTTGGTCTGGGTCTAGGATTTTCTCCTGGTTTAAGCCTCTTGCGAGTTGTTTTGTTTGTTTCATCAGGCTTTTTAGAGTATCCAGTAGACACACTGCTACTCTGTTTCAATTCACGACCCTTTTCAATCCATGAACTTATTTGTGACCCGTAAATGGAACTACTTTGCGAAAGGGTTCCTGAATCAACCTTGGAACATCCGGACCTAAATGAGCAAGAATTAGCTGTTTCCGCTTTTACCATATATTTTGGAATGCCAAATAACTTTTCCTTCAGTTGATCAGAAACCCCAATCCTCCCGGCGGAAAGTGAAGCATTGTGTGCAGAGGAGCTACTCGGATACGTCAATGTTGTCTTGCAAGAAACATTTTCATCCAAGCTCGAAGAATGAACCCTGGAGACCACAGCATCTAAGAGATGGTCACTGCCTGTCACAGAGAAAATACCACTTTCTGAATTTCCTTGGCTAATAGGATATATTTCAGAAGCAGCATCCTGGTTATTTATAGATAAAGAATTATTCTTGGCTAAATTATTTGTATTCGAATCTGATTGATCGTTCAAACCACTATCCCAGCAACTACGCAATAGTTCGTTCTTAAAATCAACACCCAAAATATCAAATAAATCATCTCCTGATTGAGGTTGGACACATCCGTCTTCATATTCGGCATTTTTCAGTGGCAAAATCTCTTGTCCAAATTCATGTTGTCTGTCATCTTGAAGAAAGCCAGAATTCAGCTCAGCAAAATTCTGATGTTCTTCATGTTGACAGTGGATAATACTATTAGCATGAATTATCTTTTTCTCTAATCTTTCCTCGGCTGCTTTCAACTCGTTCTTTGCAAATTTGTTATCCGTATAGTGATGTTTGCTACCAGAGCCATGAGAAAGCAAGTGATTTGTGGTCAAATAGCACGAAGAATCAGAAAAGGATGCTTCTATTTTAGACGAATTAGCATTTGGAAGCCCACTTGAGGTGGAATGCAAGGAGGCAATATTTCCATTGGATGGCCTACACATTGTATCTGAAACAGAATTTGTTCCTAATATTGATTTCACATGCCCACCTGCAACTTCATGTAGTCCATTAACTTCAGCTGATGGAATAGTAACAGAATCTTCATTAGAACTGGAAATCAGGTCAGAATTTGTTCTCTGTGCAGACAACAGAATGCCAGTGGACACATTTTGGTTGCTAAAATGGCCTCGAGTTCTATCAACCGACGATATTTGTCTTTCCACCCATCTTGAATTGCCATTATTCAATGTGGATGAACTGCAAGAAGGTTGTTGATATAATGTGGACCTTGGGATATTCAGAGAAGCCTGTTGGTTCAGCCATATTTCAGGATTTGAGGGGATAACGTCAGCTTTTGTCAATGCATGCACCAATTGGTTTTTGGAATTAAAGTTGAACTTAACAGCCGAAACGAGTTCTGATTCCTGGTGGTTGTCGTGTGGCTTCACGTGATTTTGATTCAAATTCGAGGTTTGAAATGCTGCTCCATTTGACAGTAGATTATTCTGGATTTGTCTTACTAAAGAACAAGAAGTTTGACTGACAAATCCAGAAGTCAGAGTCGAGTTTCCAGCATAGTTGCAACTGTCAGCAATGGGAGTAGGCTTCATCATATTCGATCCATGATACAAGTCCCCAGGAGTGACATGTCCAAGATATTCTGATACCCTTGTTTCTGGAGCAAGTACCTTTGCTGTATAATTATCAGATAGTAATCCACCAGCTGCATACGACATCTGAAGTACCAAGGTCTTCACATCATTAATAAATCTCATATTCTCCACTATCTGAGACAGCAAGACAGTTACACTATATCAAGAACCAGATAAAGCATCAAAAGACTAAGAATTGCACACAATTTCTGTTACTGGACACTAAAGCAAAATTTAAACTTGGGAATTTGCAGGAACATCAGGGAGGGGAAGAAACAAATGGCAGCCTTCTACTTTACGTAACAGCATTCCTTGCAGGTAGTAGGCGGACTTCGAAAGAACCTCAGTCAATATTTAAATGGAAATTCAAAATGAACAAATGAAATGAATTGCAGCTAACAAATGGCAGTCTATATTGAACTCAAATGACTATAAACAAGTGAACAAAAGCGTATACTTCTCGGTTGCTAATAAAAATTCAATCTTAATGTGAATTTAATATGACCACCCAGAGTTTATTAGTAAATAGTAATAAGGCTTGGTTTGTTGTAATATGAACTTCATACTGGAATTTCTCAGCATATAGAAAGATTTAGAATTACAAGTCTCCCTCAACTAGACCCATGGGAATGAAGAAAAAGAAGACTTACTGCCAAGTGTGAACCAAGTTGAACAATGCCATGAGGAAGAACGGGAATAACTGCCAGTGTCTGATAGAAAGCAAAGAATCAGTGAAACAACAAAACACAGAGCAGCAAACAAAAACAAAGAAGTGCATATTTATACCTGCATACCAGCAGAAAATTGCAGATACAACTCTTTCAGAACCTTTAAAAAAAAGAAGAAGAAGAAGAAAAGAAGGATGAGAATTTCACTGTGACGATCCATAATATAGATCACTATTTATACATATCACGAATTTCCAGAATGAATCACTTTTGTGTAGATTTTTGCAGCAGCCCATTTTAACTGAAATGAGCTTACAGGCCAGCAAAGCTTAATACAAACTTAAAAAGGGCCTGATTTCCAATGAAGAAGTACTAGCAGCATATAAGTATATGTAACTTTATTTTATGGTGGTTTAGATGCGAGGGCATAAGTAATATGCAGTAACAGAAGCATCTTATGCCATACCTCTGGTGGATGGGGTTCTTTAGTAAAATTATCTGAAAAAACCCACTGGTGGTTTCCAGTAAAAGCAGCCCTTCCTACTAGTCTGGAAAACAAAATTATTATGTAACTAAATTGTGCTCCGTGCAACTCCTTCACAATCTCATATACAGTAAAAAATGCAATTAAGCATAAAAGTAATACCCTTCTCCTACAATATTAACATGCTTGTCCGTCATCATCTGGTTTACAAGCACATGCACTTTATTCTCTGCTTGAACACTGGGCTGTAAAATGTGATTTTCAGTCGAAACCCAGGAAGCATTATAACCTTCATAACCGATTTTTGGATTCTCAATTCTGGAAATCCCTGGTAGTCCAGCACATGATAGAGGTGCATAATAACATTCTTCCCAAATTAAAAGCCTGCCAAATCAAAATTCAGACAAAATCAGCATATTGGATCGTCCAAGAAACACAATCCAAACTATATTCATATGTTGAAACATTTTAATATTAATATGCTATTCATTCATGGAGAACCAAGGGTTTGGTAAGTCATATCATATAGATAGATAGAAGATAATTGGTTGGGTTGCAACAAATTACAAGTTGTCAATGGAACGTTGGCATACAGGTTATTGGAATACATAATGGTGGAAATAACTAGTTTGGTAGCATATATTTCAAAATTATATCTCCATAGTTTCTGAGTATAAAGTGTCTATCAATACCTCTTCTACAGTGTTTTTCTTACTACACATACACGTACACGTACATGTACACATGTATACATATAGTGCATTTGATTTGAGATACACATGTCATAGTTTGGCTATTCTATGCTAGAGGGATAAGTCGAGAGAGTTCTGTTAGCACTAGTTCTTGATTGCATGGGGATTCAATCTCCATCGACAAAAGCATGATACTCTCTCACGTTAGTATAAAACATAATCTAGTTCAGACATTTCATATAGATTCCTGTCAAAAGGCCTCGTAGTTTAAATATTTACTTCCCAACAATATTACAGTACTTTAATACATAAGTGTAATCTCCCAATTTCATGTATGCTTTCTAGTGGCTGGCAGTGATAAAAACAGAGGTAAAAAACAAAATCCCGGAATTTTTGAAGACAAGAAGTTAAGAACATATAGATTCAAACAAGAAAGACAATATTTAGAAATGAACAAATTTATGCATAGGAAATCATAACGGTAGAAAGGATTTCATAAGATTCTCCAAGACAAAGCTAATGGACCAACCACAAAACTCCAAAGATAGAAAAATTGACAGTTACTTGATCACAAAGCAAAAACAAGGCAACAGAATCCAACAAATCTACTATCAAATCTTGTTTAAAGATTAGGCAGCTTTAAAACATAGCCAATAACAATGAAACAAATAAATGACTCATACAATATTATCCTCTAATTTGGTCAAAGAAAGAATTGGCAAAGATAGGGACTGGACACTGTATGTTCAGCAGTTGCACTTGGTAAGTTGGTTTCCCTGCTTTGCTGGAGCTCTGAGCAAGAAAGTACCATCAGACTGGGATTCTTTTATTTTCATTTGCTTTCTATTAACAAAGGTCAGCACAAAATTCAAGAAGAAAAGAAAATGATTACATGCAAATTAGCCAAAAGGAACTGTAAAAGAGCACACATCAAATAGTAACATTTCTACAACAGATCATAAATTTCATCACAATTAATTGAAAAGCAATACTAAAATCCCAAATAAGGTTGAAAAGTTTTCATAAAAAAGTGAAATTTTTTTTTATGGAACTTACTTGGGGTTTTGGCAACCAATTTTCCAGAGAACAGCATAATCCCACTGGTTGACTCCACAAAGAGTCTTCAGAACCTCTTTAAACAGATACCCCATTGCAAACAACAACTAATGGAGCGGTATCAGTGCACAGCAAATGCACCAATGAACAGAAGAATTTATCAATATTCTTGGATGTGCCTAGAAAAATTCACTTCAAGAGATCAAATCCAGAAGAGAGGATAGGGGAAAATTATTTTGATTAGTCTTCCCTGAGGGAAAACATTTTCTTTCCCTTTAGGCTTAAAGCTTAAGCTCCTCTGCAAGACGCACGCCCTGCCTGTTTTGTTCTCAACCCACCATTTCTTTTCCTCAATCTAACCCAATTCCCTGCTATCATGCACTTGCAACCCATTCTTCAAAGAGGAAAGAGAAGGAAAAGGAAAAGTAAAGGGAAAATTATAAACGAAAATACAAGAACCCTTTGGCTTTGAAGAAAGAACTCTACACTATACCACAAGCTCTGAGCTCATAGTTAACCAAAGCAGTAATTTTCTGCATTTTTCAGAAAAAAAACTGAACAATTACAATGATATAACGAGATAAAAATCTAATAGATGAGTTTGTGAGAAAAGATGGAAGCTTGCAGTGATTCTTGAGCTGAAAATTTTTCAAAGTGCAAAACTTTAAGCCGCTGCGTGTCTGTGTTGTTGAGGTGAACTTATGAACTGTAATTTCTGTTTTAATGTGTGCTTTTCCTAGTGAGAAAGATGATGGGGGAAGTGTGCTAAATTGAGCCACGTGATGATTAATCAATGAGAATAGGGTAATGGAAACAAGGATGAAGTTTAAAAGAAATTGCAATTTCTGCCATTTGTGGGTCTATTATTCGGTTTTCTGGCCATTTTCAACTAATTTCTTGGGGGGGGGGCGGAATATTGTCTGTGAGTTTTGGGGACTGTACAAAGAATCTTGGAATTGGTTTAATCAAGAACTGTTTTCTTCAATGTATAATCAAAAAAGAAGAATGCACAACTCAAGAAGAAAAAAGAAATTCTAAAGTGTGAGAAAGAATTACAAGAAATTTTTAATAATCAAGAACTGTTTTCTATTTCATCTTTAGCAAGTCACCTAAGTTGCCGCACAAGTATTTCCATATAAGGATATAGCGAACAATTTTGTCTAAAAATTAAAATTGGAAGGTACGAAAGGCTTATATTTTACTTTCAACTAGAAGAAAATGTAACCGAGATGGTTTTGGAGTTGGTTGGTCAAATTGTATTTCCTATTTCATTGTGTTCAAGATTTGCAGTAATTAAGTTAATGAAATTTCACTTTTATGTAAATAAAAATTTATTTTTTACTACGGGTTCGATCTTCAACTTTTATCTTTTTCGAATCAAGGCAGGGTGGGTTTTTCCTAACAAAAATGAAGTCGTGCATTTTAGTCATCGAGTCTGCTTCTAACTTTGATTTTCAATGGGTACTCACAGGTTGTTCTCTAAATACGGCTAGTGCTCATAGTGGAGAAGTTATTATGATCATCCTCGCCTTTTGCACGAAATTACACATAACGCCAGATGAATTAATGCCCTTTTGACATGATTTTTGTTTTTTTTAAAGAAAATTATCTAATTCAAAATGGGTCAAAAACTACTTTTAAATTTCATAAATAATTTTTGACTTTTTAAAATCTTGCCAATAGAGCCCTCGAGGTATTCTCAACAAAAAAAAGTCAATAATTCACAAAAATATTTGATTTTATTGAGTTTTAATCATAATTTGAAGTCAACAATATTTATTTCTTTGTCTTGAGGATACACTTGCTCAAGTATAAATTAATTATCAAAGAATCAGTCTATGAGTACAGGAAAAATCAACAGAAAATACACTTGTCACGTTTTCATTGAAAGAAAAAATAAAAAGATAAACAAGCGAATAGGGTTCAGCACCCTGTATTTTTCTGGTCAAGAATCCTGTACCTGCAGCTTCTTAGTTCTTTCATTACCAAATAGGATTATTATATTAAATCATTTAATAGACTGCTGATTTGATACAAAATTGACTTTTTAAAATTAGGTATAGTTGAGCAAATACATCCATGTGTGAAGATTTAATATAATAATTAATTTTTGTTTAATCTCGAGTTAGTACACTACAGTTACATGCCAACAGACAAAAATATGGTAGATTTTAATTTAAAAATTAAAAATTATGTTTATTTGTAATAAATGAAGAAGAACTCAATGGAGACATAACTATGAAGGGAAATTGCACTTCTTTTAACTCTTTCGAGAAAAGAAAAAGATTTGGCTTCGTGTTACACGTTTTTTAAGTTTAGAGTTAGTAGTGAAGACATTAAATTCAAGAGATAGATATGAAACTTAAGGTTACAGTAAAATAAAAATTATTCGATTAATGTTGTACTAATATTCTACTTGGTGTGACACTTTATGGGTCCAATATGTTGGTTAGTTTGTAGGTATCTCGTTGTTTTGTGCACGATAGATCTCGTCTGTGAATTGTGAACGTATTGAGTACTCAATATGGAGAATTTTTTAAATCAAGAAACATAAAAGATAATTATTAAATTATTCATAAATACACGGTTAGACATCAACTATCTAATTAAATTATTAATTTTTGTTTATTGTGAACGAATAAAGACAATTTCACTTATAAGACGTTAGAACTCATCAGTCAAGCACAAGATTATGATACGACTCGAGAAAGAAGTCTCGATTAAATTCGTGCTAAATCCTTCTATAAGATTTGTACCAATTGCATTATATAGACAAATCATAAGAAGAAGAAATGGAGAGCATTGATTAGTCTCAATTGGTTTCATCCTTTTTCTTTGGTGGATGAAGTGTAAGATCCATTATGTAAGTCCCGCTCTTCAAGCATATATACCTTGCAAGAAAGTCAATCCTAATGTTACGCGTTTATTTGATTTAGATAAAAATTAGTAAAACGTGGGTTGAAAAATTGTGAATATCATGAAATGTGTTGATAAAATTAAATGTTGACTTTGCCTTAAATTTTAATTTACTTTTAAGCTGAACCAAACATGACGTATTTAAATGTAGTGAGAAAATTATTGTCCTTCTTTGTCCCTAATTCCACTTATTTATTTTTTATTTGCCTCAAATTTTTGTTGGTGAAAAGTTGGGGGGATCGACAAGTTTTGCTCCATTTGCATTGCACCACTTGTTAATGATTGATATATTTGAACATTGGGCCAACTAATTCGGATCATTATTGGTAAAAAGTGGGTAATGAGATTATAGAAGAATTTAGTAAATTATCTTTTATCATAATTGCATCGCTTTATGGTGTGACAAAATCGAAAAATTGGATTTTGCTTGATAAATGCTAATAGGACATGTTGAATATGATATGTAAATATGAAATCACAAATAAACTAGGAGCCCAATATTTCATTTACAGTATATTTTCTAAATCACATATTTGTGGATAATGGTATTAGGCCGTACATGTTCGACCCATATTTTTACTTAGCCCCTGTTTGGTCCGGATTAAAATCTGATTTTAATCCAAGTCAAAGTCAAACAATCAATATTAACCACATCTTTCATAGGTCCCACAATTTTTCAACCACACATTTTAAAAATTTCGATCACAATCTACTAAAAATCTAATTTTAATCCACACCAAACACCCTCTTAATTTTTTAGTTTATTTTGAACAATACTATTTTACTCAATTTATGATGAACCCTGTATTAAAAAATTTAACACATGAATTTATCAGCATAAAAGAAATTTAATATTTTACTCACACTAATATTCTTCTTAAATTCATAATAGTAACTCATTCATCCCCAATTCATAAGCTTTTTTCACCTTCATAATGAAACACTCTCTGTCTATCATAACATCATGCTCACGTCATTGATGATCAAACCTTAATGCCTTTCCTTAGATTTTTTTTTTTTTCTTATTTATCAAGAAAGATGGAGACAACCATTGATTCTGTTAGTTAAAATTCCCAAAATAGAGGCAAGATTTTTGGTACGCTAATACTTTCTTGGGAGAGACAAGGGTAGGGTGCTTTGAGCCCCTAAACCGCAATTCTATCCCCTCTATAGACTAAATGCATGTTACCTCGAGCCATTTTTGGGGACTTCATTGGAAATGATATTCCCATTTTGTTCCCCTATTGTTAGAGCATCATGAGCTAGCTATCCCAAGGCTCTTCCACTTCGCCTTTTTGAGTATTAAAAGCTCATTTATTACATGATTAATGCTATCTTACATCAATAGTTCTGGAGCAACAGTTTATGAGATCACACTTGATATGTTCAACTAGATCAATTACGTGACATTATAATTAAATGTATCTATCATTTAATGTCATGCAGTTGCTATCTAAACTGATGCTTGACACTGATAATACTGAATAGCATTACTCTTATTATACGTAGCACTCTGAAATCCATTTTAACGACTATTTCAAATTGTGCACAATTGTCGCATGCATAATAAATGAAATTGAGTTATCTTATATGAAATTCGTGATGCATCTCACCTAGGTTAGCACCCACCAAACTATTAATGAATAAACATGTTAGGTCTAAAGTACACTCCAAAGTCATATCTTATAAAA
Organism: Fraxinus platypoda; assembly: GCA_903798405.1. Taxonomy (NCBI): domain Eukaryota; kingdom Viridiplantae; phylum Streptophyta; class Magnoliopsida; order Lamiales; family Oleaceae; genus Fraxinus; species Fraxinus platypoda. Next base: position 26,074 of record CAIGRT010208929.1, read on the forward strand.
CGAGTACTAGCCAAAATGATAATTCTAACTACTCAAATAATTAGCTACAACTAGACTGGAGCGGGAAGTGAGAGCTGAACTCCATCAAGTGTTATCGCCTGTAGCTGCTGCAAAAGAGGCTAAAGAGTTTTTATTTACCTTCTTGAAATACGTGGGAAACACATGAATTCATTCTATTTATAGTATGTAAATTTTTAGCTCTTTGTACTGCAAATTCCATGGAACTGAGGAAGATCATGGACATCAATGAATGGACCACAAATGTCGAATCACTCTCCAACCAAAGATTGTGCCATCCTTTGTTCCAATCAAATTGGACAGTGCATATCAACGTCCATATTGCAAATACACATATTTTTCCTATCTTCATATGTATAAATTTGTTAGTTACTTGATAAAATTCAAGTCATTTCACATGTAGAAGGTATTCCTTTTTTTTTTTTATTATTATCCGTGTTTAACACAACAAAAAGGCGGGTTAATAAGAAAAATTGAAAAGTAGAAGGAACGTTCAAATGGAACGTGAATATTTCATAATTTAATTTTTAATATAAATAATTATCCTTTATATGCTGTGTCCCAATTGGCACTTCACACACGACAAGGTTCAGTACCATGTTTGCTCGTCTCTCAAGTATCACGGTTACAAACAATCGGCGATCTCAAGCCAGCACATGTCATAAACTATGTGCTTTGGCCGAACTTCGAACAAAACTAGGAGGGCCAACGAGATTCGATAATCACATATTGTCCATGTTTGGTAAGAATTAAAATTTAAATTTTTATCAACATTAAAGTCAATAATTATTTTTAATCACATATTTAACGGGATCCACAACTTTTCAACATTATATTTCATCATTTTTTTTAATCAAAATCTGTTAAAAAAATAATTTTAATCCCCACCAAACATGGGCAATAACAATATCCTTGTTGGAAAGGGATTTGAATACACCGTCAAAGTTTGAATTACAGCAACAGTTACAACTACAAGCACCTATAACGTCACCATGTACGCCGCACCCAAAAACAACTTTTCTTCCCTCCTCTAGCCTATTTGATTGGCTAGCCATAATAAATTCTCGTTGAAATTTATGAAATTTGTCACCCTACTTGATCGACACTCCCATGTGGGACCTATATGGGATTCACGTGAATAAAAAAATGCAAAAAAAGTCTCTCCTATTGTGAGTACATTGTCAGTGGCAGCATTGAAAATTTATTCCAAGGGTTATGATAAAAATTCTTCTCATGATAATGTTATATTAATCTCGTACTTGAATTATGTTCCTAGTCGGTTGAGTATACCAATATTTTTATTTAAAATATATGCAGTGACTGCGATTAGCTGACAATGCAGCTATTGTTTGTACCTTTTCCATTAACTTAGAAAAGAATACACACAATTGTTTATGTATAAATGAAGTGACTTTCTTAGATGATTGTGAAACTACGATGCTTCTATTCTATTGTACCTTAAATTATTTATTTAAATAAATTTAAAAAACTTTATTCCACATGGTTGGTGGAGTGGCAGGTTTTGATTAATATTAAATTAATATCATTTTAATAACAGCCTTTGATTTGGAATTACGATCCACACCATTGATGAGGTTTACAAATACAGAAATCACACTTAGGCCATGTTTGTTTCGGATTAAAATCAGATTTTAATTTAAGTCAAAATCAGACAATCAATATTAACCACATCTTTTATGGGTCCCACAACTTTTCAACTACACATTTCAAAAACTTCTATCACAATCTACTAAAAATTTAATTTTAATCCCCCCACCAAACACCCGGTTCAAGGTGAATTCTCAATTGTGTCTTTATATTTAATTTATGTAGGTAAAGACTGGTACCTATATTTTGAATAATTAAATAATGAAGCATAAAAAGATGGTACCTTAGTTGGATGCACATGACTTGATGCAAACTTTTGGGGTTTGTTAATAGTAATTTATTATACCTTTACATTGGCACACTAGTAATTTTCTTGGGGGGAAGAGGGTAAATTAAAGATTGTATTTCAAAGATAAATAAAAATAAATAAATAAATATGTCCCGCCCGATAATAAAAATAATCTTAATTGATGTCATAGTAAATGTTTTCTACAAAGTTTTGAGTCCCGGAAGGTTAAGCGGAAATGATCATTTCAACTCCTTAACTTGTAGTTGCTAAATTATTAAGTTTCCAAGTGCTTCTCGATGAGATAACGAGATGGATTCTTGAGTTAATGAGTCTAGTGAAACGATAATTACCTTATCGAGTCAAAGACTTAGCGTCTTATTAAATTCTTGAACTCTTATATTGAGTGACTAAGCCAAATAATTCAAGACCAAAGGAATAACATTTATCTGACTCATTAGTGAGTTGTTAAAGTTACTTTTCCAATTAATTTCAGTAAAATAAAATAAAAAAAAGTGGGCTGAAAAATGGAATAATATCATTTTAATTCAAAAGGGAAGATATGATTGAAAGACATGAAATTTTTTAGGGTTTACAATTGAGGTAATATCACAATGGGATTGGGACAAAGAGCTTGAGAATCTTGACTGTAAACAGACACAATCAATTTACAAATGAATTGATCTGATAATGTTGATGGAATTGGATTTGAGTGATCTTCATTTTGTCTCCACTTTAATGCGTTCATTTTTCTAGCCATTGCTTTAAGATGAGAACAAGAAATATGCCTTTCGTAATATTTATTACATAAAATGATTCTACGTTTATTTCACAGCATTTTCTTTTTCCTTATTTAGATAGGGACGGGGGACGTAACATTGTATCATTAGAGCAAGTTTGAAGTCAAAACTAGGTCTCGCCGATTTTGAAAAATTATGCACTTATCGTACCTTTGGTAAAAATGAATCTGACGTGCACACGAAGGAATATACCTTGTTATATATATGATCATGAGACACGAAGATCTAACCGTTGACATTGCCCAATTCTTTTTCTCTTCAAAAGAGAAATTCCTCTAATAATGACACTTTTTCACAAGGAATGTGGCAAGTGGGGTTATAAACATCTGAAAGGGAAATGGTATCTCTAGAATATCAATTCTTAAAGTTGGATATTTTCTTCTATATCCAATCTATTAAAGGGACTTATTTCATTTTTATTTTTTTTGAAAGTGGATACTCGAAGAGTTAGATCACTTAACTAAGAGCCAGGATGTTAGCATTAAAATCTTTATTTGCTCACTATACTTATAAAATACAAAATTATCTTATAAACGAAAAATCATATTGTGATTGAATGGCAATTTTGCGCAACCATTACACTAATTGTTATATCCTAAGTAGCCTCAAAATGACTATGATTAAATGAAATTTCAATGGATTAATAAAAGCTCTTCCCCAAATGAATATATCTGCAAAATGATGAATGATAGTCACTATAGAACTTTGGTAGGCCATGACCCATAGCATGCCTTTGGACCAAATCATGTTCAATAACTGGCCTTGCCCTCTTTAAATCATATGCATACATTAGAGAGAGAGAGAGAGAGATGATGCTATTCCTGTGTATACAACATTGCACCATGTTTGACAACAGGAAAATTCTTTATACTGTTCAGTATTATTTATAATAAATATTATGCACACTTAGTGAAGTGCACCTCGGATGCCGCTAACATACTTTATTTTGACATGATGGAGTGAAAACTATTTGAGATGAATATATATGAACTTTTGAAACTAGGTGAAGTCACTGATTTGTTCTTTTCCCAATGTTTGAAAATGTAAATTTGTGTCACTACATTATCAATTATACAAAATGATTTCTCTTAATGATAATGTTTGAAGATCACATTGTACAATATTTGGATTTTCAAAAGCAATAGCTTTTTCTTGAAAATGTTAATGGACCTAACATATCT
>CAIGRT010208934.1:0-19133 GCA_903798405.1 Fraxinus platypoda
ACCTTTTCCACGAACGATTTTTATATTAGCCTATTTGAGTCCCATTTTATGGAGAAAAATATATTTTGAAATAATGATTTGATGGAGAATGTGTAGTTAAAAAATAAGGAAAAATTTTGAGTTTACGTATAAAATATTTTATTGTATAAATGTGTGGTTGAAAATGAGTATGAGAATTAAAGAGTTTTGAAATAATGGTTGTTAAAAAGGGGCTTAATCATATCCCAAACTGCAGATTTCAGTTGGACTAATTAATGTTTTCTCTAATGGATTTTGAGTTTCCATGAATTCTTTAAAGTAACAGAATAATCACACCATCTCAACAAATACTCAAGTCAGGCTTCATATTGAACCCCTTTAGAAATTTATAAAATATCTAATTCCATATGCTTGCCAAAGTCTAAATTACGTGATCTCCCCGCACGATGAATTCTGATAGTTCCAAAGAATGTGTCTAAGTCAAGAAGTGATTTTTCATATCTGTGTCAAAGCACAAATCCTCTATTGTTATCAGTAGAGCAATTGTCTCAAATGATTTATAAGGTACAATGTCATCGTTTACAACAAGTTGCTTCAGCTAGATGAAAATGGCAGGAACCAGGTTTATATTGTATTTTTATGTATTGAACGAAAAACTGAAAGGAAGTACAAAAAGTTGCAGAGTATTCACGAGGCTCTTATTCTCTCCCAAACAATAACTCAATTTCTGCTATCAACAAATAATCTCTTACCATTTATAGATCAAAGCCTATACATTTTATTGTATTAAATCCCCATAATACCCCCACCCCCTAGAATAAAACCTTGCAGGTATCTATCAGAAACTATCAAAGACACCTCAAAAATAGTTCAATCAAACTTCAATACAAATTATTTCACAAGCATAATATAGCTTATATTCTCTTCAAATAATGAAAAAAGTTCTACTGAAAAACTCATCAGATGAGAAAGAAGTGATCAAGACAGCTCGTGGACACGGTTTTGCTCAATCTGAAAAATCTATTGAACAAACCATCACAAAATCCTATAATTTTCAGTTAAACATAGTAGAAGAGCATTTCAATCCACAGATCTCAAAAAGAAGATTAACCTCCTATCATCATCCTATATAATGTAAAAAGGGTTGATAAAGACCAACAAAAGTACGGAAGAAGCTTTTCTGTAACAGTAAAGAGCTGGCAAGAATTCATTAGAAATGATGTACCTCGTTGAGTATCGTAAGTGCTGTCTCAGTTTTTAGCTCTTTAACGCGAAAACCCTCTTCCACCCATGAGCGAAAGCCACCTTGGACGAGATATGGACTCTGTTGTACAAAAAATGATATTAAAATTTATCATCAATTTATTTGGTATAATTTCTGGAAGTATTGAATCAAGATCTATGCTTGTAATGTGAAGAGCAAGATGCTTCCTTAATGCTTTTCTAACCTAAATCTTTTGGCAATTCAAATACAATTTCCTAGAATTGCATAGTATTAATTCAACAAGTAAAATGCAGCGAAAATATGAACCATCTACACTAAAATATCTGCCATAGCGTTTCTCTCTCTGAACTTACAACACTAAATGATTACATACCCTATTAGTGAGAAATCCAAACTTACCCCATGTTTGACACACATTCTCTAAAAATATATTTTTTTCAAAATTCATTTTCAACCACACATTTTTCAATAAAATAATATTTTCCATCACATCAATAATTTTTCCTTAATTTTTAACCACATATTTTCCATCATATCACTATTTAAAATACATTATTTTCTCAATAATATCCATCAAACACACCCTTAGTCTGACATAAAGAAAGGGCGTGCAATTAAATGCTAATGTCAGCTTACAATAGATGAGTAAAGAAAAATTAAAAAACTACTACTAAAACAATAGTTATGTACGCATCTCTGAGTTTGGTTGATTGGCTTGTGTAACTTATTGCACAAAAACTTAATATAATCATAATAGAAAGAAACAAAAAGGTCAACATAGCAATAATTTCAAAAGACTAAAATTATTTAGATCTCTAGTATCTCATTTTTTTAATAATTGTAGTTGCAATATAAAAACTGAATCTAGTTAATAACATCTATGGATTGAAATGGCATAAAACCAGCTTTGAACCACATTCTGAACACGAAGGAACCATTTCTTGTCAATCAGCCAATCCATTCATGGCATTGTTGTATAGTATATAGATATATTTGTACAGATATAAGCGTTCCTAATTTACTAGCCTAGATTGAAGATAATTGCTGAAAATCATCAGCTTTAATTATCATGTAATTGACCAAGATCCTCTATTTAAATTGAGATAATCTGACAATGAGATTCCTTCAAAATCAAATTCAATGTTCATAATCCATAATTTTACTTGGTTTTGGGACTTACCTTGGCAGATCACACTACTGTGGAGTTTCTCTGTGTCGACGATTATTGAAGACACCGAAACTTATTGTCATCGGCATTTTTCTGTCTCTCTGTGTCGTCGATTCTATCTCTCTGTCGCCTTATTGAGTTCTCAATGTCGGCGATTATGTCTCTCTATGCCGGCGATTACTAGTGTTGTCGAGATCTATTGTTGTCGGCAATTACATAGATACCGACGATTTTCTGCTTTCTATCGCGATTTCTTAGTGTTGCGGAGGAGCAGCATGGTGAAATTGGAAATGAATTGGGCTATAGTCTGCTTCTTTAGAATTGGAACTTGATTACTTTGGCCGTACTTCAAGATACTTCTTCTGTGAAAACTCCGCTGGAAGTAAACACGAAGTATCATCATGATGAGGATGATCTCTTGTCAAATCTGACTTTGTTTCGATAGCTGGTGGACAGTTTGAACTATTTGATGATTACTCGATGTGACATTTCCTTTGTTGTTCAGTAAGTTAGCCAATTTACTGCATGCTCCACGACATCTATATTTGGTTTCCGTTCGTCGTATCATTTGATACATTCGAAGGTCTCCTGACCGTAGGTTGTTCTTCCCAACTAGCACTCATCTTCATTTTGTTGTCTACAGTGATGCAGATTAGACTGAATGTCCTGATGCTCGACGACATATCACCTACTAGTGATGTTTCTTGGTGATTTGTTGATCTCTTAGAAGATTAAGAAACAAGCTCGATTTTCTAAATTTTCTACTGAACTTGAATATCGCACCACATCTGCTTCTTGTTTTGAGATTGTCTAGTTTCGTAAACTTCTCGCTAAACTTGACTTTGCTCATGATGATCTACTCCTCTCCATGTTGATAACACTAGTGCTATTTATATTTCTGCCAATATAGTCTTCCATGAGCGTACAATGCTTATTGATTTAGATTGTCACTTCATTCGGGAAGATATGGTCACCCATGTTATTTCTCTTCCTCATGTATTCATTGACCTCAGATAGCTGACGTGTTTACCAAAGATATGACACGACAGCGCCATCAATTTTTTGTAGGCAAATTGATGCTTGATCTCCCAGCATCAATATGAGAGAAATATCAATTAGGACAATATAGATGTATTTGCCAAAATTAGGCAATCTATTCATGACATGATTATATAGTATATAGATATATTTGTATAGATATAAGCTTTCCTAATTTACTGGCCTAGATTGAAGATAATTGAGGAAAATCGGCAACTGTAATTAGCGTGAAATTGGATAAGAGCCTTATTTAAACTGGGAGACCCTGACAATGAGATTCATTCAAAATCAAATTAATGGTTCAAAATCTATAGTTTACATTTCACTCGGCCTGATATTTCTTTTGTTGTCCAACTTGTTAGCAAGTACATGCAAACTTCACATCATCTACATTTAGTTGTTCAACATATCATTTATGTCTTCGTGGTCTCCTAGCCGTGGATTGTTTTTTCCTGCTGGCTCTTCTTTTCATCTTATTGCCTATAGTGACGCTGACTAGTCTAGATGTCTTGATACTCGACAATCTGGATTTCATGGAAGAGCAAAAAGCAGGCTCGCGTTTCTAAGTCTTCCACTAAATCTGAATATCCTATGATATCTGCAGTTTGTTCTGAGATTGGCTGCTTCGAGGGCTTCTAGTTAAGCTTGGCTTTCCCCAGTTTGAACCCACTTCTCTCCATGCTGATAATACAAGTGTCATTCAGATAGCTGTTAATCTCATTTATTATGATCACACAAAGCATATTGAAGTGGACTATCATTCTATTCAAAAGTTTTGGATACTCGTGTTATTTCTCTTCCTCACATTTTTGCTGATCTCTAGATAGCCAATGTTTTTAAAAAAGCCATGACATAGCAGCAGCATCAATTTCTTGTGAGCAAATTGATGCTTCTTGATCAACCAGTATCAATTCGAGGGGAAGTCGGTCAATAAATGAGCTGGCTCATTACATAAGCATAGCATATCTCACACCATAATTAGTCTATCTATATATGGCATGATTCTGTCAATATATCACATCATAATAGAATACATCACACCATAATTAGACAATTTATTTATGGGATGATTCTGTAATATAGCTGTATATTTTAGTATGTCAGCAATATCCTCCTTTTTAGTATTAGATTGACAGATATAATCACTGATTTTTAGCTTTGTCATGATTCCAAAATTATATATAAACAGCAGTACTCTCACAAAGAGAGACCTTCAATTCAATCCAATTGACACCAGATAGTACCAATAGGAACCCCAAATTTATCAGAATTTTTTTTCCAACAATTCATTATTCTTGAATGTGAACTTTGCTAAACTATTATCAGTTTCTCTCATAAGTACAAGAAGTATTAATCTACAAAGGGTGTTACGTAATTGACAAATATATATTATTTATTGGCTTCAGTCATACTTGCCTTAGTTCCAAGCTTTCTCAATGATCTCGCTACGCCCTTGGAACGAGTTCCATCAGCATCCAGAATCAAAACCTTGGACCTGTCCTATAGACAAAGTAATACAAGTAATGGAGACATCACTTCCAAATCCCAAATAAAATAACCAAAACAACAGTTAAAGAGACTAAACCCTGCCGAATTTTGGTCAAAGTAGCAGTCCCAAAAGTGTCATCAAATGATAATTGCTGCTAACTTCTGAGGAATGAATTTTTGTCAAGATACATCTTGAACATCATAGATATGATTTACATACAAGACTAAGAGTTACTTTGGCTGCAGCAGTCAGTAAAAATACAAAAGATGGAAGGACTTCCAAAATATTAAGCCCTTGTTTGGTCCCCATTATTTCCAAAATACATATTTTTATCTCTTATTTTTAACCACACATTCCTCAATAAAATAATATTACATGCAAACCTAAAACTTTTCCTTAATTTTTAACCACACATTCTCCATCAAAATAATATTCCAAAATGCATTTTTTGCAAAAAAAAAATGGGGCTCAAACATGCTCTAAACATTAGTTTAAGTGGTTACAAAGTTGTACAGTATAATCTATCCTAACAACACCTCTGCACTCCTTCCACAACTTCGGGAATAAAAAAGGCATTTGAGGAATAAAGTATACTAGCTTCTACTTGTAGACAAAAAGGATATAAATAAAAAAGAACTTGAGTTCACATACTTGCACAATTTTCAGGTTGCGAATGACAGCAGCGAGCAACATGTCCTCAAAATCTCTTCCTGTCTTTAGAAACTTTTTCAGAGAGACGTCAACCTGAAAATTAACACATGTTACTAAGAACGAAGAAGGAAGATAATATTGCTGTGGGGTGCCTTTTCTTTTTCAGTTTCCTTTCAGTAAAGCAAGTCTTCGTTACAAGTTAAAATAAATTCCTAGAGGAATAACTTACAAAGCTTAGGAGATAAAACCAACCTCAGGTAGTGTGACGCTGGCATACCGAAACCGAGCTGCCCGTCGAAGATCAGGAATGCCATCGCTTTCTCTGAGATTCTTCACAGCCATAATGCCATAACCAAAAATCAACAATAAAATCAGGTAACCCTAAATGGAGAATGGTTCTCCATGAATAATATTGGTAAAGAAAGATGGAAAAGAAAAGGGTTGTAACTGATAAACGATCTGAAGTAAACTACTTAACAAAATAACAACCTAGAGAGAAGACAACAAAAGAGAATCAAAATTCATATCAATAATAACCTACAAAGAAAAGGCTAGAAAATTTTACAGTCTCTTGCCTCAGGCCTAATATCAATAAGTATAACATTCTCGTTGCTGCGTAGGAGCTCCAAAGTTGACTCGGGAGGTAAATCTCCAGCATATCCACTGTACTTTAATACCCGATAAGAAACCCTGCAAAAATCTGATGAAAAATGTAACTCTTCCTAGGTCTAGANAGAAAAAGAACAGCTGGGATGAGGGGATCATTGGGGTCCAAGCCAAAACTTTCTTCAAGTCCCACCAAAGCAATGCAAACCTGCATACCGGAATGCAAGAACAGTAAGCACATAAAAACCTTGACTTTCTCCATGTTTATTTCTCAGTTGAAGCATAAAATCCATAAGAAGCAACCAAACATGGTAATGTATGACTAAATAACTATGTACAAGAATATGTTTTAACCATTCCTAAGCATTCTTAATATGTCGCGATGCCCTACTAAAATCTATCTCTGGTATGAAAATTAATAACAGAAAAAGGTATCACAAGCATCAAATATATTATTTAATATGTTTTTCTATGGTTTACAAGCAAATTAAAATGGAATATACCTGTTCAAAAGCAGTCCCAACCGGCCTCAATACTTTTATGACAATCTCTTCAGATAAATTAAGTGCATCGTGAAATTCTGAAGGAAGTGATTCCTTAGTTGAACTATAAGCATATCCAATATAAGTGACCCCTTGTGCTAAAGAATCCTCAACTACCACAATTATACGCCTCAACACATCAAGTGCAATAACCCCCACCTTTCCTGATGTTTGCTTTAAATCACTGGACAAGCCCGTCAACTTATCACCTGCAGATCCCCCAGATTTATTGATGTCCGATATGATTTTATTGATAGCATTATCAACTGCTTTATTAGCACTTCCAAGAGCAGTCGTCACTGATGAGGTGATAGTATCAAATGAGTTGCTCAGAGCATGTTCACCTCTATTGATCGTATCAGCAATGGATTCATTCAGTTTAGAAAAAATATCAGGAGTACTTGTTTTCAAATCTGTCAAGGAATTTACATTCACATTCATTGAATCAGATACTGGCGCAGGATCATCTGTTGCACCATCTATTGGTATAATTAATTCAGGATTTAAGATATCAGTATATTCAATGGTTTTACTGGTAAGATCCATTAGCTGATCATCTCCAGTAGCAAGACTAGAGCTCTCCACAAATTTCACATTTGATGATGCTAAAAGGTGTGATTCGTTTATTACCCCAACTGGATAACTGCAATTGGTTAGTGGTTTTATGTCATGAAATTTGCTCTGATACACCGACCTGTTAATAAAATCCATGGAGCCAGATCGTTCACCGCTTTCAACAAAATTAGAATAGAAACATAAAGCAGGTTCTCTCTTGAAGGGAACTCTTCCATTTGAGAAGTTGTGGACTACTCTGTCTACAGTATTGAAATTATCCTCAAATGACTTCCAATGTGAGGAAAAGGGATTCCACCCTCCATGGATTGGAAACTGCAAAAATTAATGACTTTCACATGCATAACTAAATTCAGGTAGATCTTTAACAAATCTATCTTATCCGATTTTTTGTTTTTACAAAATTGTCTGAATGAGGGAAAACGCTCTTTTTCCATCAATACCCTTGTCTATTCACCCAATTTATCCTAGATAATCAATTTTCATTATAAAATATAATATAACTGGAGAATTTATATCTGCTAATGGCTGTTACTAGAATGCTTGTTTCAACTTCCTAACCTTTCCACTATATACATTCAAAAGCTACTCATTGTTTTCAGCTCCATCAACCATTTTATTTTTACTATGTACTCCCAATTTGTAATTATGCACAAAGAAAAACGGTAATAACATTCTTATTTTATTTTTTTTATTTTTTATTTTTATATAGTTTTCACTCTGTCATTACTAACAACATGGAGGGTATATAAAAGGATCAAGTTTTGTAACGGTAGATTACATAAATTATGCTTTAGCCCGTTTTGAGATCTCCGTGGTGGTAAAAACATTTCTACATTTTCTGAATGATAAGAGGAGCACAGGTTGGCACAATCAAAGTTCAAGGTTAAATATCGGCAATAACCATGTAGCAACTTATTTTCTTTGGTTAATCTTAGATCAAATTACTTCTTTTTTTCGAATTGAAATTTATTTTGATACAGAATTGAAGTGTTCATTCTCTGAGCCTGTACATCAACTTATACAAATCCCCACCACTCAACCATTCGCAGCAGTTAGTGTATGTCTAAAGCCGTAAGTTGGGTTTCTTAGCTACGTGTCACAAAATTCAGATGTTAAATTATCTTCGATTCTTGGAGGAAAAAAATAGAAATTTACATACTGAGACAAGCATGTTTCTTGGAGAAGTATCGCTTCGGTCTCAGTATTCAAGTATTAAATGACATGAATAAATCATTTTATATGAATTTCTCCACGTAAATCACATTCCATAATGTTAACTAATCAATCTTATATGGGTTAGAATTCACAACAATGTACAGCCCAAAATGAAATAAATGCAATGAAACGTGAAATTTGAAATTCCAAATTCAGAAACAAAATATCTCACCCGTGAATGATAAGAGCAGCCGGTGGATGCTGAGCAAACAGGCAACATTATCATTTGTATCCTCGATTAAGCTAAATCAAAACCATCAAGATTTTTAAATTTGAATGCAAATATTGAATTGGCGTTTGAGAAATACTAACAGTAGTCTGGTTTGTCGAGAATTTAATGATCGTATAGAAGCGGATTTATTTTGTTAAATTGTGAGAATTATCCTATGAATTGACGTGGAGCAAAGGATGAGAGGTGGGAAGAAATAGCTTCATCTGCTTGACACACAATTCCCTCTCGTTTTTGCTCTGGGGACAAATTGGAGCTGTGTTACTCTGCTTCCGTCACCCTGCACTCGCATTGGTGATATGTTTCTTTATTTTAATTTTAAATGAAATTGACACCTATGTCATACTATACCCCTAGTATCAATGTCTCTGTTAACTGTAAATTGTAAAACTAAACGTCGGTTCCCAACTTAGGTGAATGACTTGTAGGAGATAATAACACCGATAAAAATAGCTTCATCTGCTTGACACACAGTTGCCTCTCGTTTTTGCTCGTGGGGACAAATTGGAGCTGTGTTACTACCCTGCACTCGCTTTGGTGATATGTTTCTTTATTTTAATTTTAAATGAAATTGACACCTATGTCATACTCTACCCCTAGTATCAAAGTCTCTGTTAACTGTAAATTGTAAACGTCGGTTCCCAACTTAGGTGAATGACTTTGATATATAGAATAAGTGAATAATGTTGCACTCGTTTAGTATGGATTAAAATTAGATTTTTAAGAAATTTTGATAAAAATTGATAAAATATGTAATTAAAAAGTTGTGGGTCAATTATAATTAATTTTTGACTTTATGAGATTTTGATTGGATTTTAATCTGCACCAAATATAGACTTTATTTGATAACTCACATCAATGGGTGGCATATAGGTCGAGCCTCTCATGAGCTTGGCTCGTCCCGATTTGGTCCATGCGTGACTCGAACTCGTTTCGAGATGAATTATGGATCGAGCTGAACTCATATTATTTTTTTACAAGTTGAACACACTCAACTCGTAAGGCCCACGAGTCGACACATTTGAGCTCGTGGATAGCTCGGCTTGTGAGACCCAGATCTTAGGATCGAGCCGAGCCCATATTTTGAGCACAAGCCGAGCTAGTTGTTGTAAAGATCGAGTCAATTTGACTCGGTCAATTGTCCACCATACACACCCCCCAAGTGGATTTATTCAATTTTTTTCCTAGGTTATGCTTTAAGGGGCATTATGGCCATTGTCAAGGGTATCTTTGTTTTTTTCACGTCCCAACCCTCCACATGATGGGACGCTTGACCTAGCAATTCTTTTTTTTGTTTTTTTTTTAAAGCAAACTTTGATATATGGTTGAAAATGTTTGGAACCTGGATCCAGCACCTAGCCAGTCCCCGCGGCTGTCCGTACTGGATCCGTCGGAAGTAATTTGTTTTATATATAATAGATATATATTTTAGTTATATAACTGGTCATTCATTTTATTTTCAAACTTCTCATGTAACTTGGTTGGTGAGAAAGCGCCTATACATACTTAATGTCTTGGGTTTGAATCAATTCCAATCAATTTATTATGAAATATTTTTATTTCTATACAATATTTGCCAAAATTGATTAATAAAGAGGGAATTTGAAGTTTCGAACCTACGACTTCCATTAGTATTTTGAACCATGGATCATTATGGCAGCTGTTGAAACTTTAACAAGAAATTCATAAAATAATATATGTTAAGTTTATGCGGTTTTAATGCAATTGCAATTGTAAAATTTCGCACTCGTGCTCTTCCTCTGAATTATTCAAAACTTGGCCATGATGTAATTTGGTGAGGACGGCTAATTTTTATCACACAATTTTATCGGTTTAGTTTGAACAAAATAATTATTACATTTAAATTTTAGGCCTTGTTGATTCCCATTTTTTTTCAAAATACGTTTTTCTTTTCTTTTTAACCACACATTCTCCAATAAAATAATATTACACACAAATTAAAAAATATATATTAATTTTGACTACACATTCTCCATCAAATCACTATTTCAAAATGTATTTTTTGCAAAAATGAGCATCAAACGACCGCTTAATATTTTACTGTGACCGACATGACGGTCAACGGCCGCCCGTGCTGACTTAAAATCCCATATTTGGAACATTGTGTTCTATAATACATGGTTAACTTTCTCAATTTTTATATGTTTTGTTAATAGTACATTTATTGTTTATGTTTCTTTTGTTTTCGATCTCAATTTAAATGAATATTGCGCGTGCAATTGAACTGGACAAAACTTAAGTACGTTATATGTCTAATAAATACCATGGTACTTCTTTGCGTGTGTTAAGATTTAGATGAGATTATCCTGAGTCGATACAAGATTAATCATCGATCACCCGTAATACTTCAAAATATGTCACCCCAAATTGTACAAGTAGAACCCAAAATCATACTGAAGTAAATTAATCATTCATCAGAATAAGCCTCATCCAATCTGTCAAGAAATCCTTTTTCAGCAGTCTTTTGGAGAACATCCACATTGAAACGAATCCCATGAGTTGACACTGCTTCAAACTTCGTCCACAGTTCTTTCTTCAATGTATTCTCACCTGGATGCTTTCTCGCTCGAATACTGCTCTCGAGCTCCTTCACCACAGGAGTGCTTTCGACTATTTCCAATCTACTACCAACGTCTGTAGGTATACAATGGAAAGAGGTCACTTTTGTCAGTGATCAAATTCTTTCCAAATTATATAAAAGCAAAAAGAAAATGTACCTTGTTGGCATATTTTTCCAGCTGCGCAATGGCCATCTTGATGATCGATTTCCTTCATAAAAGACAAGAGTGCTTGTCGACTATGGACTGGAGGAGTTTTTGGAGGCAGGAACTTACTGGATATATTTGTCAACAATTTGTCATCAGGAGGCTCCATGATAACACAGGTTTTAGGAGGTGACATGAGCAAATCTGGCGATTCTTCTACTCCCTTTTTTCTGTTTCCAAAGTTATGAGCTAGTTTTATTCCGAAGAGCTCAGGGTATTTGACAGCCAGATTATGTGACATTGGACTGCTGGAGGATTCTGAATTCGCAGGTGCACTAGAATTTTGAACTTCAATTGGAAAAGGTGTTGATTTTTGGACCCGCTGATTATCCTTTTTGGGAAATTCAGATGCTGGCTCAAGCAACACGCAGGACTTGGGTGGTGACACTTTCCAGGATGGAGTCATGACAAGCATAGAGCAGTTCGCTCTTGAAAACTTTGCTGGAGAAGCACACTCAGACTCAAGGTTGCACCCTGTTTTAGTTATTTCAAAATCCAAAACATCAGTTTCAGTTTGCTCTACTGATATATCCTCAAGCGCATGATCATCACCCTTTTTTGCTGCTTTATGAGAAAGAGATGATGGGTAGGCAATTGCATCGGATGTAATCTTTTCAAATGCAGATTTAGAGGATGCCTGACATTTGGATGAGAATGCCTTTGGTCGAGGCAGTGGAGTGAGTAGAAACAATTGTCTACCACCCTCAGTATTGCAATCAGTCCGCCAGGACACGAGGGGTGAAGGAGAGATGAGTGACTCCCACTTGGTTTTTTCTGGGCTTTCAACTGCAGCACTTATATCTTCGTTCACAATATAAACCTCCTTTCTTGCCAATGGCTGTTCCAACTTATTCTCAGGCCTTGTCGATTGACTTGAAAGTACCTTTTGGAATCTAGAAACCCATGGCTGCAGATTTGCATATTTACTTAAAAACGAAGAAAGAAATGTAGAAGGTTTCAAAATCAGAAAAATCAAATACAGTATCAACCTTCAATAAAATGTGCATTTCAGACAAGACATCTGCAAATGAATCCAATTCTTTCTTCCCTTTCTTGCTTGGCAATTGGAGACCTTGGACGACTAGTTCATCAATCTGCAACTCAAACATTAATACTCATGCATTGAAGTAAATCCCTATAGTCTTAACCAATAAAGAGACAGTGATAAAAAGTTAATATTTCAAGTGAGGAAAAGGTGTTTTTGTTAATTCAAAAGCACTGATGAATAATTTGTAAAGAGTAGGAAATATCTTAATCTCGTACCACAATCTGGTTGCCGGAGGTCCTAATACAAGCTATTGTGCAGTAAAATCATGTTTACCAACGAAATTGGCTCTTCAGAAGAGGCGGAAAGAAACACCCTAAACCTTCCCTGATGCATACACCAAGAAAAGGCGAAATAAAAACACTATGAAAGCCATTCATCTCCAAAACTATTACTCGTAAAATCAGGACAAGTTTAACTTCAAGTTATCTTTAGGGGTAGTAACAAATCAGAAGTTGGGCAAAAACAAGTAAATTTGAAGAATAGAGCTTTAAAAGAAGGAAATTGGGATGTGGACATAATATGAAATAACGCAGCTGACACCATTTAAACATAGCAAAGGAAGTACTAGAAGAATCTAAAGTGATTTGACAATCCTATGTGGAAGCATATAAGAAGTTGGGGAAGAAAGCCATTTACAATATATCTCGACAATGGGAGAAGAGAAGTAGAAATCTAAACCAAGTCAAGTGTGTTAAAAGGAAAAACAGAGAGTGTTGTTTCCAAGCAATGAGATGACGGAAATTTGGAGGAAATATTTTGATAAATTATCTAATGAAAGGTGAAGTGTGGGATTTGTCAAACTCCACTAAAGGAATGTTAATTATAGTTTTGGAAAAACAATGAAGACGAGAAAACTGGTTTAAATTTTATTTCTGTAGAACAAAGTAAGCGTTCACGGGAGGTGGGTATGCATGTTTGACATAATTGTTTAATGAGAGAGTAAAAAAAAAATGTCAAGTGAATAGAGAATGAGCGTCATGTTGTCTGTTTTCAAGAATGAAAGAAATTTTCAAATTTGTGATCATAAGCCTCGTTATGAAAAAACCGAAGAGGGTGAATGAACCTAGCAAAAAACCAAATTATGCCTTCAAAGAAACAAATAAAACGTGCAAGAGTCGAAGAGACATAAGTACTTTAGCATTCAGATGTGACATCCAACCAATCAATTCAAACCACCATGTTGAGGTCATTTGATGCTACAATTATCAGGTTGTGTAACAAATTGGCAGCCAAAGCAAAGCGCTTTATCACCCTCGAATGCTACTTTTTTTGGTAAATATACTTTAATTGCAACCTCGATACAACATTTCATCTCAATGTCTTATCCTTTCTCTCACATTTTTTGGGAAACATCAAGCAATGACATAATAAAAAATTCCAATTAGTTTTGGAAGTACGGTCGCTTGAATTTTCATAAGCCACCTTCAACATTTAATTCCGAAAATAAAAGGCATGCCATAGTCTAAAATAAAATTTCTTACTCAACAGCACAAGTTCAACTGTAATTTATAAGAAAACAGAGGAATATTACAATCTATGGTAATTTAAATGGAGGCAGAAGTAATAACTACTAATTTTTCTCTTTCTTTTCTGTACCTTTATGTAATTCTTATACAGTTTACTTCGTTCTAAAACAAGCCATAAAATTGCGTTCATTCAAAATTTCAAAATACTTCAATCCCCATGAGCGTTACAAAGTTACGGTGTATTAATTAAATAAAAAATTCTCAAAACAATTAACACTTTATTACGAACACGTTATCATCAAACTACCAGACTTATATTAAAGACAAAAACACCAGGTTCTTGGCATAAAGTTACAGAATAAACAATAAATTCCATTTTTAATTTATTATAACTTTAAATTAATGATTACCTGATGCATGAGGGAGGATAGATCGGAGTGAGCGATAAGGAGGCGATCGAGTGAATCGTCTCCGATTCCTTCTAGGGTTTTCTTGCAATTATTCGCAGACTTAACGGATAGATATTTATTCGCAGTTTTGGCACTGGATACATCTCGGAGTGGCTTCCTCGATGACTTTGATCTCATTTTCGATTTTTCTGTAATTGTTCGGTATTGTCTTCTCTGCGCCAGCCAACGGTAACTAGGCAAATCTCTGTTTCTCTCTATATTTGAATTTCTCTACTGCCAGCTGGCTCTTTTGATTCATTTTTCGTTGGGGAAACTTGCATCCAAAGTCCCCAAACATCACCCTTTGTAATTGTTCGGTATTGTCTTCTCTGCGCCAGCCAACGGTAACTAGGCAAATCTCTGTTTCTCTCTATATTTGAATTTCTCTACTGCCAGCTGGCTCTTTTGATTCATTTTTCCTTGGGGAAACTTGCATCCAAAGTCCCCAAACATCACCCTTTGTAGCACTTGGATCCCCATTTAATATTTTTGACATTTAATTCCCTAAACTATCATTATACGGTCCGACTAATTTGGTTGTGAAAATTTTGTTAAATTATCCATCGACTTGCACGTGGCCTCTTTGTAAGGGTACTTTTGTCTACTCAAGTTTATTACTATCAAACCAGCCAGAAAAAATAAGAGAGACGAGGAGACAAAATAATAACTATGTAAACCGTAAACATATCATTTTGCCTGTTGAGTTGAATTTTCCAAATTCTAGAAAACGTACACCCAGGAAACATTCACTCACATATGCGGGTAGGTCAAGACAAATCAGCCTAATGTGGCTAGAAAAGGAATCACGAGTTGAAGTTAAATGCTCCCTCTCAAGAGTAGTGGCCTAAAGGAGTCATTAGGCTTCCATGAATTTGTCACATATATATTGTAATTGGGGAAACTAGGATTTTAAAGTGGGAATTAGGTGAGATAGTCTCTTTACAAATTTAGTTTGTGAAAATAGCCTTTGATCAGAATATTAGAATTAAAATAAATTTTTTTAATCTAAAAAATATTAACGGTCCAAAATACCCTCAAAGCAAAACAAGACAAACCAAATTATCCATTCTCTCCCCAATTCAAAACACACAACTTATTCCTACTGTCTCCTTCATTTATTGATTAATCAGTCAATCACTGCATGAACACTGTTTTATCCACTTAATTTTCATGTTTCCAAAGTTTTCTCTAATCAGAACCCTATCTTTTAGAAAATAAAGACTCTTAATTAGAATAATCTATACGCATGCAATGCAATGCAAGCAATTAATTGGTGGATTACTCAGGAACAATAGGGTGCATGGTGGTGCCCAATCACTCTTGACTTGGTGGAGATCGGTGTAGCATATGTTGAAAAAAGTGGATGAAGAACGAAAATAAAACCAGCAACAAGAAATCGCCAATATGGAAAGTTTGATCACAATTATGAATCGCTGTCCTCAAATGATATTTGTCATTATCAGGATAAGTGTTCTAAATCTTTTATGGCAAATAAATTATAGGAATAAACAAACATTAATCCAACTTTGAATCAAGCAAACAGAACTTGAAAAAAGTAACTAAAGAACAAAATTTTAAAAACTTGGTTTGATCTTAAATTTTGGAGGTAAGGGAATCAATTTGATGTTTATGATATGTTTTAAATCCTGAAAGCCACTCATATATAGAATTACAATCACTATGTACGCAAATGTGCAAAAATCAAGCCAAAAGGGTATGAAACCCTTCAAAACGACACTAGAATTCAAAACCCCAACGGGCAATTTTTTTTGTATTGGACAGCCCCGAGTGCCCCGTCCAGTTCAACAAAATGGCCACTGTAATTGTAACACAAGACTGAATGGCCACCGGCCCAGGCCATTTTCGGCATTCACAGTTTTTTGTTCTCATTTTGTTTTCACTTCTTTTTTCTATTGGTTAACCACTCCATCACATTCAAAACACTCCTCATTGTTAATTTGAACAATATCCAACAATCCCCCAACTATTCAAATATAAAATGAGTACAAACTCAAATTTAATGATGCTTATGCATAAAGTATGGATATCTTTCGATTTAAATTCAATCTTAGTATAAATCTCACAAGGTAATCATCGAAATCCTAAGTAGTATGAAACCTTTGAACCTATTATTTCTTGTGATAATACCAGTGAAATCATGCATACAAGTATCAAGTGTTCCAAGTTCCACACAATCTCATTTAGCGCTTTTATAACCTTACGCTTCTCCTATTTATAAACTTTTAAGAGAGAAACTTCAATTTTCTATTGAAACGGCACCAACTCAAAATTTATATAGATAAAGTTCTTGCAGTATTTTAGTCACTTTTAGAAATACTTGATCCACCGATCTGAACTTTATCAAGAGTTATATAAACTCAACCCTTCTATTCTTGACAACCAGCACTTCCAACCTAGAATATAGTTTAAAAGAAAAAATAAGTGCTGAATATATCCACATATAATTTCATACGTTAAATCCCTAAGCCATTTAGCTTCTTTCTCGGTTTCAACCAATTCCACAAATTCGAATTCCACAGTTAAGTGAGTAATACATGTTTGTTTCTTGGATTTTCAAGAGACCGCAATTCCTCCATGGATAAATACCCAACCTAAGGTTGGTTTATTCTCACCAACACTCAGTCACTCAGGGGCGGATCGAGACCATTTTTCTTGTGGGGTAAAAAATGAGAATTCAAAAATGTTTAGGTAAAAAAAAAAAAAACTCAAAGAGGAAAATTCAAAAAAAAAAAATAAAATTTGTGGGGTCATTTGACCCCACATGACCCCATATGGGTCCACCCCTACCAACACTAGAAATCTAATTTAGCATTTGTAAATCCTTCTAATATTGCCAGAAATTAGAGACTTAGATCCTTGATTTTCTTCAAATAACCAAAAACTTTAACAGAAAAACTTAGATTTGAGACTCATGAAAGATGTGATTAATATTGATTGTTTGACTTTGATTTATATTAAAATCATATTTTAATTCGGCCCAAACAGACCCTTAGTTGAATTGTAGTAGGGAATCGTCCAAAAAATTATTCTCACTTAATGTGATATTTAGCCCTTTTTTGTTTCCATTATTTCCCAAATACATTTTTTAATCTTATTTTGAACCACACATTTTTCAATATAATAATATTATACGCAAATTCAAAATTCTTTTTATTTATAATAACATATTTTTCATAAAATCACTGTTCTGAAATGAATTTTTGGCTAAAAATAGACTCAAAAAATCTCTTAATATATTATATTATAGATTATTATAAAAGTGAATGGACATGAATACCCCTTGCCCTAGAAACCTCTACACAGTTAAATGGAAGGCTTGAGTTAAATTGCTAAAATCCAACGGCCTACAACAGTTGGCTATTCACATATAAGTACTGCAAAAACCCTAATATTCAGTTCCAGTAACCACTTACATCGGCGCTCGAGTATTCCCCTTATCGTGCTCCAGATCTCTCCCCGTTCAAGACTTTTTACAACTGCTCAATCTCTCTTCAATTCCAAGATGGTGAGAAATCAAGACGTGGTTGTTTTAACAGAATTTTGTTTTATTTTGTGTATAATTTACTGTAAAATAATGTGTTTTTAGGTTCTTCCAAACGACGTTGATTTGCTGAATCCACCGGCTGAGATTGAGAAGAGAAAGCACAAGCTCAAGCGTCTCATTCAGTCCCCCAACTCCTTCTTCATGGTACGCATCTCGATCTNGTTTTATTTTGTGTATAATTTACTGTAAAATAATGTGTTTTTAGGTTCTTCCAAACGACGTTGATTTGCTGAATCCACCGGCTGAGATTGAGAAGAGAAAGCACAAGCTCAAGCGTCTCATTCAGTCCCCCAACTCCTTCTTCATGGTACGCATCTCGATCTAATTGTTTTTTTCATTTTTTGCTAATTATCTCTTGCTTATGCGTTGTTTATTTATCTTTTTTGTATTTCGATTGTAGGACGTCAAGTGTCAGGGTTGCTTTAATATGTAAGTGCTTTGGTTTTCCTAGTTATCCATTCAAGTTTCTTTTTTGAGACAGAAAGAATTTGTTTTCCATATGTATATGCGTGTTTATTTGCAGAACCACGGTGTTCAGCCACTCTCAAACTGTGGTGGTGTGTGGGAACTGCCAGACCGTGCTGTGTCAGCCGACTGGGGGTCGTGCCCGGCTCACGGAGGGCTGCTCCTTCAGGAGGAAGGGTGATTGATGCGTTAGTATTTGTGTTACAGTCCCTGTTTGCATTCTTGAATTGGTTTAAAGATGGTATCGGAGTTTGTGTTCTGAGTGAGAATGTGAAGCGGGTTTTTATTTTTGGTACTGTTGTTTAATTAACATTTTTCCTTGTTAAGATCAAGAGTTATCGGCTGAATTTTGGAAGTGACTTGTTGAGATGGGATTTTTTTGGTACATCTTGCGAATTATTTAATTATTGCTTATTTGCTTTCTTATCTGTGGTAAGAGTAATTTAGATAATATGATGGTTGAGATGGTAAATCACACGCAGTATACTTTATTTGATGTGAGGTGCCCTTTCCAAAATTTAGTACGCTTAAAGTCTCAAAATTTAATCATTATCATTTCTCCTGTAAGAGTTTACCATGTGATGTAAGTAGTGACATAAACGTGTGACAGAAAGAATTATGCTGGATGTACACCTC
>CAIGRT010208956.1:0-16706 GCA_903798405.1 Fraxinus platypoda
TTCTGTATTTGTTTGATTCTTTGTATCTTGGTTTAATAGTGTGTGTGGCTTGGGCCTTTTCAACTTTATTTCGAGAACTTTGTGTTATCATACATCTGTCCTTTCCTTCGAAATAACTCAAGTTCAGCTCGATGCATTAATAAAAGCTTTTCACATTACGTGCAAGGATAAATTACATAAATTATCACAACTGCCATACACATGGCAGTTTGTTATTTGATAGTTTTTTATTGTCTCGTACATCAAATACTAAATTTTCATGTGTATGTCACGTAAGAAAACTATCAGTAATCTTCATAATAAATAGCATTATTCAAAAATAAAAACGTTCTAAGTGTCAAAAGTTGTAGAAGAAGAAGGTTTTAATCAAGTACATGTTTGACTCTCTTTAAACCAAAACTCTTTATTATCCATACTCATTTTTAACTACACATTTATACAATAAAATATTTACACGTAAACCTAAAACATTTTTCTAATTATTAACAACACATTCTCCAAAAAATCACTATTCAAAACATCAATTTTTCCAATTCCTTTTTATAATGACCATCAAACGGGAGCTAAGTTTCTAAGTCAAGATCTTATAGAACATGTCTCATTATCCTTTGAAAGGTATTTACTATTCTGAATAACAGAATGCATGTAAATCTGAAAATTATGTATACACTGTGCTAAGAGCGGACAATTTTGAAAATTTTGAGATATTGGTAAGAGTTCTTGCTTAGAATATTATACTTTTTTTAACAAATTTAAAATTTATCTTTACTTCTGTATATTTACTAATAAATTTTAATGCTATAATTTTAAAAATATTCTCTATTAATAAATTACACTTAAATTACACACAAGATGATATGACGGCTAGTGACATTATCATAGGAAAGAGAATTATTCTACTTGTACAATGACAAGACGGGAGAATTTTCCGTGTACATATAGCATGACTCTAGAAAAGAATGTCTTACTACACTAGGTATGAATTCAAATTTTATGTCATCTAGAACGCCCCAATGTAAAATACGTCAAAATACTACAACATATTTGTTAAACAGACTTGAACTTGACACTTTATTAAGAATTTTTTTTTTTTTTAGTACAGTCTTAAATCACGTTAGTGCACGCGTGTAAAGAGTATTGTACGGAAAAATGCACACTTATCTTTCAAATGTTAGTGTTTCAAAATTGAAATGCAGGAAGATTACAACCACATAACATGGGGATACACAGCATATTGAAACTAAGGAACTTTTTTTTTTGGCAAACATAAAGATAAAGCTTTGTCTCAATCAATTAAAACAAGCATAGTAAGCTTTGGGGTGTTATTCTGGTGCTAACAACCTTATAAAAAGAAATAATTGTAATGTCAACTTAAATTATTATTTTTCACACCTAATCCACAATACTTAACTGAGTTGGCATTGACTTATTGAAAAATATTATGATTCTAAATTGCTTTAACAATATCCTAGTGAAAATTGACTTAATTTTAAAGGTTTTTTTTTTTTTTAAGTATTAACAAGAAAAAAGGGGGGGGTATAATATATACTATATAGTTGTCCAAAGTGGTTGGTATTATAACCTTTAAAGATGTTGGTTTGTCACGGGTGACATTGTCATTCTAATATATTTATTACAATTACCTTTAGATATAAAACTATGAGTACTTGAAATTTAGCCTATGTTTTATTCATTTTTCTTTAAATTTATTTTGAATTATACATTTATGAGATTCACAATTTTTATAAATTTTTAATCACTAATTTTGGGTGTATTTGAGCCACATTATTTTGGAAGAATGTATTTTGAAATAGTAAATTGATGGAGAATGTGTGATTGAAAAAGAATGAAAAGTTATTGATGTGATAAAAAATATTATTTTATTGAAAAATGTGTGGTTGAAAATGAGTAAAAAAATGAGAATGAGAATTTTAATGTAGATCAAACAGGGGCTTCGTCAAATTCTATCAAAACGTACTAAAAATCAAATTATTTTTATCTAAACCAAATAGGGGCTTAGTTCTTGTACAATATGAAATTATGTTTTCATGATTTGAAAGGAGCAGAGATATTTAAGTTAAAATCGATTATCGCTCACTGAGAGCCTGTTTGAGCCCCATTAAATGGTAAAAATGCATTTTGGAATAGTAGACTACTAGAGAATGTATGATTAAAAAATAATTTTTTTTTTTAATTTGCATGTAATATTATTTTATTAAAGAATGCGTGGTTAAAAATAAAAAAAAAAAGAAAAATATATTTTGAAAAAAATTGGAATCAAACAAGCTCAAGTGTTGCCAGTTGCCTCAAATGAGTACCGTCATTGCCTTGTCACTTCACCATTTATGATGATCAAGTTATGGTGGCCTCATTAATTTGTCGCCAGATATGGTGACCCCTCTACTTCACCTCTCCAGTTATGCTACCATTTTATTTGTATCTTGGAAACATTATTTATCGCTTTGCAAGATGCCTCGTCTAACGAGATAAATATTTTTACTCCTCGCTTCACAAGATGTCTCGTCCAACAAGATGCTTATTCTTATTCCACACTTTTCACTAGTTTTCGACCTACGAGATGTTATCAAAGTCCTAGACATATATAAATATTTACATCTGAACTTAGAGGATTATTGTTACACCCAACCTATAAGGTAGGTCACGTTGCAATCAACTAAGCAAAAGCAAAGTAAGAGGTCACACAAGGTCCGCATTCCGCTTTGCCACACCCATTCATATGCGCCTTTCGAGGCAATTGGACAATTGAATGAAGCCTTGGACGCCTCGTTTGAAGAATTATTTTCGAATTGATACTGTTGGGTTTTTTTATTTGTCATGTAGGCCAACATGTGCAATTAATTATGTATAAAACTATCTTAAAATTAAGCTTAATTATAATGATCTAATAAAGAATTAAAGTTATGGGTTTTGAACATTTAAATAAATTGTGGGCCGGATTATATGTGTAGAGATTGGATCCATTAGTGTTGTATTTGACGATGGGCCAAATACATATGAAATCTATAAATAGAGTTATGATCCCCAATTCATATGTAACTTCTCATTATTTGTGTCGTCCTATTAATACAAGAATACAAGAGAAAATATATTAAAGAGGAAGATCCAAAACCCACAATCAATATTAACAATCAAGAATAAAAAAGAATGAGTTCAATAATCAAGACTATGGATCAAGAAACAATATCAAGAACATGAATTAAAGAATCAAATGAGGCAAAATTCAAGATTAAAAGTGAAGAACCCAAACATTAAAAGATTGCAGTTCAAGATTTAAGATCCGGAATTAAGATCCAATAATAAAGAATTATTCCTAAAGAATTAAATATATTTCGCATTATTAATTTTCATGGTGATTTGATATGGAGGATCTTAGCAATAAAGAAATTTAGGTTTTCAAGTTCTAAAGTTTCTAGTCTTATAAAGTTTGAAGTTTCATAAAGTTTCAACAAGTGGTATCAGAGTCAACTCCATGTTAAACCATTGAGAATAAAGAAGATTTTAGGGTTGAAATTCATACTTTGGTTCTACAAAATTTTGGGATGTGAATTTCAAACCCTAGATATACCTGTTTTAGGATGATGCGGTGCCCTGTTTCTGTCTACGTTACTTTTTATTTTTTTGTCATTGAAGAGAAAAATAAAAATAAAATAAAAGACTAAGGGGGAAATTAAATTTCAAATCTTGATAATAAAGTTCATTTCGGATTATTAATTTTTTAAAATAGATTAATTGAGGCAACATGCTACTAAAGTAACATTTCTTGCCTAAATTAATCTATTTGTAATATTAGGACTGTTTTTGTGTATATAATTCGTGCGAGTATTAACCGACCCAAATGAATGTTAATATTTGGTCGAATTATTTGCACACTTATAGTAATAAATATATGACAATTGTAAAGTTTTTCATTATGTAAAAATAGATTAGTTGAAGCAACATGTTACTAAAGTAACATCTCTTGCCTAAATTAATGTATTTGAAATGTTAGGAAGGTTGTGTGTACGTAATTTATGTGGGTATTGATCAATTCAAATTAATGTTAATATTTGGCCGAATTATTTACACACATGTGGTGATAAATATGTGACAATTGTAAAGTTTTTCATTATGTGAACATTGAGTCGATTCAATGATAGACTTGATATTTGACCAAATGTATTTTCAATATTTGATTACTATACTAAGAGTGTCACTTACAAGTTGGTATTTCTATCCAAAAACTAAATATCAATGTTATGTTCGGTCTCTTGTGATGGGGTTCATCATCATTTGAAATTATTGATTGTCCAATAATGATTCCTATGTTAATATGTTATTTAGGTTTAGGTTCTTTATTCGGTTAATTCATCTACTTCTACATTATCTGCCAACTAATCAATTAAATTCGTGTACTTGAACCAAAGTTTAAGGGTTGGAAAGAAAACTTTTGTATCGTTCTTCACAGCATGGATCTAAACATTGCGTTAAGGACTAAACAACACACTATTACGGATAAGAGTTCCGTTAATAAAATGGAATTCGAATTAGCTGGACCGTTCAAACTGTATGAGTCTTATGATTATGAAGCGTGTAATTTCAGTAACACTCAGGGGCGCTAAGGTAACTACTGGTAAGAAGTTTATTGAGAAAATTGAAAAACCCTTTGTAAAAGGCAATAAGGTCGAAATAGCATGCTTTTTGGCGAACTTAATTTCACTAAAGTATAAGGATAACGAAAATATAAAGGAATACATTATGGAGATGTCTCATCTTCCTTCAAAACTAAAAGTATTAAAACTTGAGTTGTCTAATGACTTGCTCATGCATTTAGTTTTAGTTTCTATTCTTGCACAATTCGACTAATTTAAGGTCAGTTACAAATGTCAAAAGGGAAAGTGGACACTTAATGAGCTCGTTTCATACTGTATGTAAGAAGAAAAAATGCTAAAGCAAGATAAAACTAATATTACTCACTTAGTAAGTACCTCTAAGGACAAGTTATAAAGAATAAGAAAGTTGCATCCGATTCGGTTCAAAATAAACAGCAAAAGCTTGAAAATGATAAATCTAGCCGTTACTTTTGTAAAAATTTGGGACACGTGAGGAGAGATTGTACTAAATATCACGCTTAGCGTGTAAAGTAAAATACACATCTCACTTTGGTGTGTTTTAAGGTTAATTTAGTGTCAATACATATACGCACTTAGTGGATAAATTTCAGTGTCACTATTCAAATAAGCATGTCTATGCAGGATTACCTGAACAGCCTAAAACCAATTGATGCTAAAAGATTTATCTATATGGGGCAATGGCAAATTGGTGAAAGTTAAGGCTTAGGGACTTTTAGCTTATTATTAAAGACTAGTTATCATTTGAATATGAAAGAAATATTTTTAGTACCGTCTTTTAGATGGAATTGGGTTTCTATTTTTACATTGGACAAATTTGGGTACTCTTGTTCAATTGAAAATAGTCGGTTCGATCTTTTTCTTAATTCAAATATTGTAGGTACCGGTTCTTTATCTTATTATGATAACATATATTTGCTTAATATGGTTGCCTCTTATAAAGAAACATTGCATGTGAATTCAAACGATATTAAACATAAATAACCAATAAGAATTCCGCTTCATTATGACACAAGCGAGCAGGTTACATCTTTCAAAAAGAGAAAATAATAGAATGTGTCGAAAGAATTCTTGATCCCCCCTGATTTTACGGACTTGAATATTTGTGTTAATTATATTAAGGGGAAACAAATAAATATAAGGAGATTATGTGCTAATAGAACTTTGGAAGTCTCCGAAATAATTCATAAGGATATCTGTGGGTCATTCTTTTTGACTTCTTAGAATGGTCAACAGTCATTTATCGCGTTCATAGACGATTTTTCTCATTATGGCCACCTGTATCTCATTCATAAGGAATCTCAATCACTTCACAAGTTCAAGGCTTATAAGACAGATGTTAAAAATCATCTTTGTCAAAGGATTAAACAAGTCAGATTTTATCATAGTGGTGAATACTATGACAGATATGATGAATCAGGAGAACAACGTCCAGGACTTTTTGCTAAATTCCTAGAGTAATGTGGAATTGTCCCACAGTACACCAGGGTCCTCTAGCATAAATGATGTTACTAAGAGACGAAACAGAACAATTAAGGATATGGTAAGAAGTATGATTAGTCACTTCATCTTACCAAAATCTCTCTATAAAGAAGTACTAAAGACAACAGCTTAAATTCTCAATAAAGTTCCAAACAAAACAATTGTTAAGGGGTTACAATTTTTTTAAAGATCTCACTATTAGGTCAATTTTCGAAATGTAAAATGTCTGATTCTTTAAGGATGTAGGGTTTGTGAGGAGGGGGGGGGGAGATAAGGTTTTAAGGATAAGAATTTTGTCTTTGAAGAAAGATATGTATACATCACTTCTGTTGCAATTGACAATTATCAGGATCATGGACAAATTTTGTTTCAAATCTTGTTCAAGAAGTAATTTCGAATCAAGATAATATTACAAAATTTCATATATACAATGAAGAGATTGTTTCGAAAAACAAACTCAACAACCTCAAAAATAAATGTCATTAAGAAAATCCACTAGAGAAAGGAGAAAAACAATTTTGGATGACTTTATAGTCTTTCTCCAAAGAAAATAAGGATGACATTGGATTGATGGAAGTAGCTACGATTAATCAACTTTCATCAAGTCATGCAAATGAATAATTCTCAAGAGTGGAATAATACCATGAATAAAGAGATAAAGTCCAAAAGACAATGACGCTTGGGAACTCATCTCATTGCCTGAAGGTGTAAGTCCATTGGTTGTAAATGAATATTTAAAATCAAAATGGATTCGAATGGTGATGTGAAGAGATATAAGACTCGTACTGTTGTAAATGGCTTTACTTGAGAAGAATGTATTGACATTAAAGAGACTTTCTCTCCGATTTCTACGAAAGACTCTTTTAGGACTATTATGGCACTTGTGACACATTTTGAATTTAAGCTACGTCGATGGTTTACAAATTAAAAAAAAATCAATCTGTGAGTTTAAGTAGGCTTCCCATCAATAGTATCATAAATTTCATCAAATAATTATCTTGATTGGTTTTGAGGTAAATACAGTTGATGATTATGTATACCACAAGTTCAATGAGAGTAAGCATATTTTCTTGGTATTTTATGTCGATAACATACTACTTTCCTGCAATGATGCATACTTATTTACGAAACTAAGAAATTTCTATCATGAAATTTTGAAATGAAAAATCTTGGTAACGCCTCTTTTGTATTAAGGATACAAATATACCAGGATCATTCTCGGAGTATTTTTTAGATTATTACAAAAGAGCTATATAGAAAAGGTTCTTAAG
This sequence comes from Fraxinus platypoda, assembly GCA_903798405.1. NCBI lineage: Eukaryota > Viridiplantae > Streptophyta > Magnoliopsida > Lamiales > Oleaceae > Fraxinus > Fraxinus platypoda. The sequence goes on from CAIGRT010208956.1 coordinate 7,382, forward strand.
AGATTTGAGATGCATGATTGTAAACTAGATGATACCCCTATTATTAAGAGAGACAAGTTTAGTCTCAATTATTGCCCCAAGGATAAACTTAAAGAAAGGAAAATACAAAAAATTCCTCGTGCTTCAGCAGTTGGGAGTTTAATGTATGCTAAGGTTTGCATACTTCTGGATATAGCATTCATTGTTTGAATGCTAGGCAAATATTTAAATAACTCTACGATTGATATTTGGAAAGCAACCATTAGATTATTGGGTATTTATAGAGAACTAAAGATTACACGATCACATTCGGAAGAATCAGAACAATTGGAGATCACTGGATATTCTGATTTTGATCATGAAATATGGCTGCAAAATATTGTCACAAGGCTGCATATTTTGGATGAATTTGAAAAATCACTTTAGTTATTCTATGACAATAGCAGTCTTGTATTCCAATAGAAACCTGATGATATCAAAATTTATAGATATCAAGTTTCTAATTATTAAGGAAAGAATTCAGAGTTGTGAAGTTTCTATAAAGCATATTAGGACAAATTTCATAATTATGTATCCATTTACTAAATGGCTGTCACCCAAGTCTTTCATAAGCATATTGCTCACAATTGTGATCTTTTGATAATATACCAGTTTAGTGGAAGTTTGTGTTCGGATGTTATCTGTTTTAGACATATTTTTATCCATGGATATTAAGTGGGAGTTTGTATTTGGATGTTGTCTGTTTTAGACACATATTTTTTATGCATGGATATTCGGTTTATTTCAGAAATAAAATACTTAGTTCAGTTTCACTCTGATTAAAATTTTTTATTTGATCTCATTAAAGAATAAGGTATGACCAGTTGGAAATAGATATGTTTAGATCACATATGCTACACATCCACACTTGATTTATGTCATTTGATTGCGTTGATATACGTGAACATTGATGAATTTAGTTATGATATTTGTAATGAAAACCGGTTTGATCCTAATTTGACATAATTGATTGATGAGATTGTTCGGAGAAACTTTTGATTATGATAGCAAAAGTTTTTGAAGTCATAAAGTTATGCACATTTATAAGGTAACATATGTGGTCCAAGTGGGAGATTGTTTAGTTTTTTAATCTGTCATATATGCCAATATATGTAATTAATTATGTATAAGGCTATCTTAAAGTTAAACTCAATTAAAGTGATGTAATAAAGAATTAAAGTTATGGGCCTTGAGCATCTAAATAAAGTGTGAGCCGAATTATATGTGTAGAGACCAAATCAATTAGGATTGTATTTGATAATGAACTAAATACATATGAAAACTATAAGTAGGGTTATGGTCTCCAATTCATACGTAACTTCTCATTCTTTGTGTCATCACATCAACAAGAGAATGCAATAGAAAACATAGTGAAAATGAAGATCCAAAACCCACAATCAAAATCAACAATCAAGAATCAAGAATAATAAAAAAAAGAATTTAAAAATCAAAACTATGGATCAAAAAGCAATATCAAGAATAAGAATTAAAGAACAAAAGGAGGCAAAATTCAAGATTAAAAGAAAAGAACCCAAACATGAAAAGATTGCAGTTCAATATCAAGATTCAATAATAAAGAATTATTCTCAAAAAATTAAATTATGTTCTGCATTATTATTATTTTTGGTGATTTGACATGGAGGCAATAAAGGAATTTAGGTTTTCAAGTTCTAAAGTTTCAACAGATACATCACCTCCTATTGTCGTGTATATTTTAGGTGATTGACATCATCTGTGATGGATATCTTCTACAGGCCTTGCCTTGGCCAAGATATACCATTCATCAACATATTTGACAACTCTACAGCAGCGTCGCTCAGTTAACTTTTCAATTTGTGCGAGCATATAGCAGCCACATGTCTAGGATAACTGTTTTTCAATCTATAATTAGATGACCACGTCTAGACAATCATGGATTAACACAGTTTAGCTTGTCCAACAATCGTTGGGATGATGTCACATGTCAAGCTTCCAATGAACTCACATATCTGGGTATAAATATTCACACATTGACTTCCAAATGTAATGTGATTTTGAATGCAAGATTACTCTCTCAATCTTTATAATATTCTTTCTTCAACCTGATAGTCGTATTTCCCTCCATTGTGTCTCTCTCATATCCAAATAACTTTCATAATTTGACTTAAGGGATGAAGTGTCCACGACCATCGCACCCCGTTGAAGTTACGATCACGTGCAGTCTAACATAATTTCCAAGCATGCACATAACGCCGCAAACAAAAAGATTAATTGAAATCAGTTTATGACGTGATTTCATCAAATTTCAAGACCAATACCGAGAACTATTAGCTTAGGACATATCTTCATATCAATGGGAGTTACGAGACCAGCCAAATGACTTTTATTTGGATACATGTTTAATTAGTTCAACGATAAGTCCCTTTTTAGTTTAGTTAATAATTAAATTTTCAATCGATTTTGATATAAATTATAGATCTCGTAAAATGTCACATTGAAAATAAATTTAAAAAATAGGACCAAAACATATAAATTATAGATCTCGTAAAATGTCCCATTGAAAATAAATTTAACAAATATGGACCAAAACAGGGCTAAAAATGCGCTTTATTTTTAATTTTGTTAATTTTGATGACATCGAGAAATTTATAGGTAAGAAACCGACAAATTCCGAGAATGCGACTCAAAAGCGGGCACCAAACTTGACCACAGGTCCGAAACTCCCTTCCCATCAAATACTAGTCTACGGTATTAATGAAGAAAATAAAATGAGTCATGTTATATTTACATTTTATCTTACGTTAATTTTTACATTCTTCCACATATTACAATCATAGCCTTTGATTTTCTCGACTCGACACCTTTTAACATCACTGATCTGATGGTCCCACGTAGGAGATAACATCATGGAAGATGTATACAAGAATGTACATTTAGCGAGATTACTCAAACCACACTTAAACCCAGTCGGTGCTTCTTGTACGTGGCAAGATCAACAGAAGGCACCACAATTTTCAACTATCGTGTTATCATCGAAAATGTGCAAGTACGTAAGACTGACAATGATAACAGCCCAATAAATTTAATGACCATTAAATTAAATCCAGATTACTCAAGTTAATTAGGCAAACTCTACACTACACTGTTGGTGTACATGATCCACTAACTCCCTTTTAGGTTTCAAGCTCCAAAAAATAAAAGCACACAAATATGCATTGATGATTTAACTCTCAAGAATAATAACAAGGATTAATTATGGGATCTGAAGAGAAAAAAAATGAAGAACTGAGGTGGTTAAGTTTCAATACAATCATGAAAAAACTGGAAAAACATACATACATATGTACAAATGCTAAGATTACTTCCTCACATCATAGAAATATTTGAAAAATGCTTACATCCACAAAGGTGGAGGCTCGTTCAAGTCTATGGCCAACCCACGTCTTACTATTCCGAAATACTTCGCTTGGCCGTCGCCGGACTCCCCCACCGGAGTTCCAGAAGAGCCGCCCACTTCCGTCGTGCTGTGATCACCAGCCCTGAAGCTCACATCGTTGATCGCATTCACCCCATTATGAAGAAAGTTGTTAATCATGAGCCTGCCAGAAGGCGAGACACACCGGTGTTCGGTCTTAATGTTGATGTTCAAAGACAACCCTGGTGACGGATTGGGAAAGTTGGTTTTGGCTTTGGTACCACGGAGGGACCTGGCGGCGCAGTCGTAGGCTAGTGCAGCCTCCTCCGGTGTGTCAAAAGTGCCTAGCCAAACCCGGGTTTTCTTCCAAGGGTCACGTATCTCTGCTGCATAGCGGCCCCATGGACGCTTTCTGACTCCTCTATAATGACCCTCACGTGCGGACGCCATGGAAGAAGAGAAAATGTTTTAGAGAGAGAAAAGATGGATTGTGAGTGAGAGTTGTTTTGCGGCAATTGTATAAAACTAGGGGATACACAGAGTCTCCCGTAATCGTCGGCTGGACTGCACGAACCTTTATATGGTCCATTTTCCATGAAAAATATCCTCTGTCAAACACATTCTTATTGTAGTGTTTTTTTTTTTTTTTTGATACTCAGGTATCCCAGTTTAACCAGACTAATTCCTGTACCACCAGCCATCGGTCCCTCAGTAACTGACGGAGGTAAACTGCGGGTTATGCCCAAATTGACCAGAATTCGTGCACCCATTATACTCCTGATTCCAAGAGAATCTTCCTCCATGGTTATTACATCACCAAACTGCTTCAACACACTCTTATTGTTTGTAGCACATCACCACAAGATCCATTTGTCACAAGAAGAGTATTTGCCTATTTGGATTTAACAGTAATTTTTTTTTTAAAGCTATTGCTGAAAGGAGCGTGTGGTGGTTGTTAATTTAAGAAACTGTTTGGGTGGTAGCACAAGTCCTTTTGCTTTTACATATTTTATTTGATTAAACTTTAATTACTAATTAATTCATAAATAAATATTTAAATTCAAATTATCACGACATAATTATTTTACTATACATATTATTTTTTACATTTTAACCAAACAACTTATGATATATATTTGTTTCTTTATAATTAAATTTGGATATATTTGACACTTTTACTTTATTAAAAAGAATAATAGTGTTAATTTAAAAGTTGTAATAATAGAGATTCTAAAATTCTAAGTAAGGTGGATTTGAAGTTTCTTTAAAAAGAAAAAACAATTTTGTCAAACTTTAACCAAACATCAATTACTTTAGTAGAAAAAAAAAAAAAAAAAAAGAATTTATCCTCCAAAAAAATACTTTCATATTTGAGAAAGGAAAGTATTCGTTTACGACTGTGAACTCTAATTCTTCATGTAGATTTATGTGGCCTTTGTTTATTTTTCGAATTATACATATATTGAATCACATGTTTTACTTATAATAAGTAATATCGTTATAGATACTGCATTAACCAACTGATTGACAGATCGAATGAATTAAAATTGGTCCAAAAGTTGATCCATAAAAAATGCAAAGGTAAAAAGTAAAAACCGTTTAAAATTTTTTGGAACCCACACGTTCAGTTTACGAAAAAGAATATATTTTTATTTATTTATTAATAGTATTTTTAATTACCTATTCGATCTTTTTACTCATAATACACGTTTGGAAATTGTTTTAAGGATTAAACCATTTGTACATTGATTTTGTACATCATGGTTGACATGCCTTTGCAAATTCAAAAGTGAATAGGCGGGAAACTGTTTTTTATTTTCAAACTGGCCAAGCATGTCGCGACACGTGGAACAGCGTAAAACTTCATGTCAACCACTATGTACACGTAGTATTCCAAGTGACAGGCCAGCTACCGACAAATACTAGTGGAGAATGGAACACAAATGTGGCCTCGCTGCAGGGAACAAGAGGATTGACCGATAAAGAAAATTAAAATATTGAATAATGTAACTCGTATATTATTATGTATAGATTTGATGTACATATTGATGATATGAATTATATTAATTGACTTTTTTCAAAAAAATAAATAAATTATTATATATCATCATTTACAAATTATTTTACAGATTAATAAAGTGATGATAAATTGAATTAAAATTGTCAAAATCTCTTCACCACTTAAAAGATTGTGCTTATGTAATATAGACTAATGACAAAAAGAAACTGGGATAATTTTTTTATTTAGTTGGTGAGATTTTGACTCAATCAAATCACGTCATGTCATCTGTTGGTAAATAAATTTGTAAGTTGTGATGTAAATGTAGCACATTTGTTCTTTTTCTATCTATGTATCTCTCTTCCACATTATTTATCTATACACAATGATGTATATATGAATAACGTTATCCAGTATCACTGATGTTAGAGCACTAGTGAAAGTGATCATATTTGATAAGTTCAATTAAGTGAATTACGTAACATTACATTTAAATGAATTTATCATTTAATAATATATAATTGTCACTTAACGGAGTCTTGACCTCGATAGTATTTAATAGCATTAATAATCTATAATATATTAAAAATCACATCAAGTGAGAATCATTTTTTGGACGATTATAATCATACTATAATTTGATTATTTCAATAATACTTTACTTTTCATTTTTCAACATATATTTAATATGCAAACTGTAATAAATACTATAATTAATTCTCAATGAATTAATATTCACGTGCATTTAATTAATATTAATTAGAATTTTACGTTCACATTCCGTCCATGTTTATGTTATTAATTCCAATAGTTAAAAAAATTAACCCGATTATCGATCCGAAAAGGAGAAAGGGTCAAAAGTTTGAATTGTGATCGAACCGTGGTTTTAAAATAATATATATGTGTGTGCGCGCGCGACACATACACACCCACACATTCATATTAAGTGAACTTCACATTCAGGAATGTATTTCATTATTCATGTCCATGTATGCTAATTTAGCATCCACTTTCACTTAATTGTTTGAAAATTAAATTATATTCATTCAATATAAATGATTTAACATTCATTGTCACGTATGTATTCCTTGATGTTAATTCTAAATTAACTAAAATTCACATATCGTATTTGTCATTCATCTTCATTTACACATGTAGTTGTAATTCTAATATTCACGTTCAAGTATGCATTTCACTATTTACATGCATATATAATAATTAAAATTTAGTTTCAGGGGCTTGCATTTCTTTCGTATTTATTTACCAGGGGCTTGCCATTCATCCACTTGCAACGCATATTCAACTCTGACTAATAAGTATAAATAGTAATACTCTGAAATATTTATAAAGATTTGGGTGGGCTGCACAATAATTAAGCCCCTGTCTGATAACTATTTTTTTCAAAGAACGAGCCCCTGTTTGAGCCACATTCTCATTTTCTTTCTCATTTTTAATTACACATTTTTCAATAAAATAATATTTCTCATCACATCAATAATTTTTTCTTCATTTTCAACCACATATTCACCATCACATCACAAAAAAAAATGCATTATTACTTAAAAATGTTCATCAAACACACTCTGAATTTTTGAATAGTAATTTCTTAAAGAATGCGTGGTTAAAAAGTAGGAAAAAAATTTATATTTATAATACCCTCTAAATGTGAAAATTTGAATGACGTGACATTTTCATCATCGAGTAGTCTGGTACTCTGGTATAGCATTCCGTTTGATTTTAATGTCTAAACATAGAAATTCAGTCATGCATTAACGGCAACTAACAAGTTATTGAATTTAAAATAAAATTAAAATTTGGTAACTTAATTGAAATTTTTTAAGATTGAGTGACCTCCAAATTCCAATTAGGCAGTTGAGTGAGTCACTTTGCACTTGGATTTGGTACACGAGTGTTGGATGTTTCTTTAAGCCAGGTCTAAAGGCATTGACTCGATGGCCGGCCGGCGAGTGTTCCAGGTTCCAAGTTCCAAGACTCTTTCTCTCCAGTTTTATTCTCTGCACTCACGTTGTCCTATCCACGATCAAAAATTTTATCTTGCCACTTTAGATAAAACTTTACTTACGATTCTCATATTTGAAGAGAATAGTAAGTAGAGTTCTTCAGTCATAGTGAACAATTTTATCCTACTCACAATTTCTTTATTCTCCGTGTATCATTTGTTCGTTTGATAGAAAAAAGTTTTAAAAAAAGAGGGTTTAATAATCGATATCAATTTAAGGGTGTGTTTGAGCCACATTAGTTTGGAAGAATATATTTTGGAATAGTAGATTGATAGAGAATGTGTTGTTGAAAAAGAAGAAAAAGTTATTGATATGATGAAAAATATTATTTTATTGAAAAATGTGTGGTTGAACATGAGTAGAAGAATGCGAATGCAAATTTTAATGTGGATCAAACAGGGGCTAAGATAGAATTTGCTAAAATCTTTGACTTCTTTTCTTTGCTATTAAATTATATTTAGGGGAATTTACAAAAATGGCGAATTTCATGCTTGTCAATTGAAAATTGTCTAATTTTGATAATTCTTATAAAAATAGCCAAATTTGATACCAAATTGTCTATTATACACTCAATGAAAAATAAAACATTTTTTTTTTCAATTTGCTATAAATTTCGAGAAGAACAAGTAGCTTCCATGAGAAGCTTCATTAATGTTAGCCAATACCTAATGGATTTATTTACTTTTTATTATTTATTAGGTATTGACCAAGATTTTTGAGAAAAGAAATTAAGAAGATGAAGTAGAAAATGCATTAACACTAAAAAATAATTATATGCTTCTAATTCATAAGAAAATCATATAATTTCATTTCGAAAGATTTAATCTTATCCAAATTTGCAGTTGATTAGGCTTTCCACAATTCTCGGTAAAAGGTAATTTTTTTTTTAAATCTTGTTTTTGTTGATAAGTTGTGTTTAATAGTTGTTATTTTTGACATTTCACGACGTTCTCGACATTTTAAAAGCTGTTCTAGACATTTGGACCATATTTATCTTGACATTTCATTTGTTTAGAACGATAGATTTATCTATATTTCATAATATTCTTAACATTTTATGTGTACTCCTTGACATTTCATAAATGTTTTATTTACCTACTTATAGGGAGATGTGAGCATTTAATGCATGATTGACATTGTACTTTTTAAAATCAGTAATATAGTTTATGTGTCAAGTTATTATTGGTCAATACAATTTTTAATTATATAAATAATTTTGTCTTCATTGTGAAATTTAAAATTGTTAATGGGGGGATTTTGGTATATATTATAGTAAAATGGACATTAAAGAAATTTTGGACATTTTTGCAAATGACTATAAAAGTGGACATTTTTTGTAATTTCCTCTCATATTTATTCTTGTTTCGTAATGTTTGTAAGTACCGATAAATTATAGATCCTAGAATATGTGAATAATAAATGAGTATTAGTTATGAATCTTACGAAATATGTGAATAAAAAATATATTTACTCGACGTTTTGAAGTATTTTACGTAAACAAAATTGAGATATCAAATTGATAAACCATTGAAAACACGAACTTTTCCTCTTCTTATAGAAAAAATGGAAACAATAAAATTTGACCAACTTTGAGATATTATTTCTGNCTTACGAAATATGTGAATAAAAAATATATTTACTCGACGTTTTGAAGTATTTTACGTAAACAAAATTGAGATATCAAATTGATAAACCATTGAAAACACGAACTTTTCCTCTTCTTATAGAAAAAATGGAAACAATAAAATTTGACCAACTTTGAGATATTATTTCTGTAGGCCGCAAATTGTTCTAGGTGAAAGTGTGCCATCGCTAATAGACAATATTTACTGCTTGAAATTGTTATGAACCAATTCCATAACAAAAACGTTTTGATATTATTTGTTGAGAAAT